>BMAO01006103.1:0-123235 GCA_019973975.1 Trichonephila clavata | reverse complement strand
TTTTTTTTCTTTCGAAAAAAAATGTAAGACCTAAGTTCTGTAAAAGCGATGATAACTTTTAATAACTAATAATGTTGGAGAATATAAAATTAGAAAGATGGTATAGAAATAAGAAACAAAGAGAAAAATGAAACCCCTATTTGTACAAATCTTTATACCACCCATTTTTCTTCTCTCAACATTTTAATGAAAATATTATTGACTGCTCTTTAAAATAAACATAAATATAAAGATATTAAGAGCAACTGCAGTTTTCTTAATTTTGTGGCCAAAAAACCAAATAGTTATTTTATTTCATACTATTGATCATGAATCAAGATATTAGAAATATCTTTCAGATTTTTCTATATTTTTTTCAAAGGTTTTTTCCTTTATAGATTTGTTTCAGATGAACTTTGTAAAAAAAACACCAACATATTTTTATCTGTTGCCTATTCTTTTTTATAAAATTATAAGTTTTGTTATATTCAAAATCAGATTCAGCAAGGAATTATCAACGAGAGCGTTATACTTCATAAGCTAACAGCGCCATCTGTTAATGAGACGCAACATGAATCCTTTTGCGAGCTGTCACACGCAAGCGGATTCGGCAGAACGTTGTTTTATGACAAATAGTTGACATACAGAAATGAAAATTCATTTGTTGCAAAAACGGGTCAAAGAATGATTGATATCAATTTCAATAGGTATTATCAAACATAAAATTTATGTAAGAAAATATGGAGGTGTATCATAATCATAGAAATAATGATTGAATATCCCTTTCCAACACTTAAATAAATTACCTTTTGGAACTCATATATATTCATTAATTTATCATACTAGAACTTTGTTATTACCCCGACATGAAAAAGGAAAGTTACAGAAGTACAAAATATTTTAATGTTATTGCTTTGAAAAATAGTTTCAAAGCGAAAGAAAGAAAAAACGTATCAAATTGGAAACAGTGGAAAATATTTGAGTAACATTTTACAAATATTATTTAGTTAGACTGTAGTTCGTGCATCGTATCCGTCATCTTTTATCTCACTCTATCAAAACGTTTCAATACAGATTTTTTTTTTTGGATTTTTATATATTATGCAAAATTGTTTTCTTATCATTATACTAAATCGTTTACTTTTTTAAATTTATTTTCCGTTTAAACTTACAGACATTAATGTATACACATTATTATATTTCACTACAGACATTTGATTTTTTTCATGGTACTCTTCAACATTATTTTATTTATGTATTTAAAAATGATATGTAGTGCTTTATATAATTTACCTTTTCAAGAAAATGATACAAGATTACATTTCGCAAATATTATTTACACAATTTTATAAATTTTAATTGACAAAGAAAAATTTGGAAAATTATAAAATCCTACTCTTTTTGTATTTATTAATTTTTTGACATGAAATTTATTTTGTTAATTTTTTATGAAAACAACTTTTGTAGTATTCTTAACTTTTGTAGTATTGTAGGATAGATTTTAAAATTATTTAACAGGTTTTGGAGAAAAAAATAATTAAATGTGATACGTGTGCTAAAATTCAACGAAAAACCCAATATCTCCTAAATTTAAGGTAGAAAAAAAATATGCACAGTTTAGAACAAAATGGATCTGTTATTTTGTTACATGTGTTATATTTAACTCACAGGAAAATAATTGAAGTAATTAATAAATAATTGTGGAAGGAATAGCATTTTTAATACACTAATGCATCGAAAAAACACATACAGATAAAACCCATTTTAAAGTTTATAATTCGTCAAAAAATGATTATTTATAACCTTAAATAAAAACTTAAAATGCCACTTTAAAACATTAGCTGTATATTTTTCTTAAAAAAATCGCATTTCCGCATTATTTTAACCCATACTTTTTACAAATGATCACTTTTTAGAGATCATTAATTGCACAAGAAAACTCAAGATAAATATTAAAAAATTTTAATATTTTTGTTAATATTTTTGCTTTACTTTATATGGAAATATATTTCTTCGAAAAACTTATGATGAATCAGAAATGAAATTAAGAAATTATTAATATAAATGCCTGAATTATAAAATTGTACATGCACACATTTCACAAAGAAAAATAAATTGCAATATTGTTATACCCTTCAGAAATATCCTGCTTTAAATGTACACCTAACTTTTTATAGCTGTTATTTTTCTTCTTAAAATAGCATTTTTTTTTTAAATCTAAAAAGGGTGTGGAAGAATTCCATATATTATTTGCTTACATTTTTGAACTAAAGTTTTTCACAATTTTCTAATTTTCAGGTATACAAAAGTGATATATATAAAGATAATAATGCAAAGAATATAACTAAATAAAATTAAAAGAAAACAATATTTCGGTCATTTTTAGGGTATCTTGTCTTCTTAATAAAGGTTTCTTTTCAAATGATTTTCTATATTTTTCCCATAATATATTTAGAAGATTAAGAGATTACCGAAAAACGCAAATATAAATTTTTTAAGGAAAATGTCTGATTTGTTTCTTTTTAATTAAGTACCTAACTAATGAGCATTTGAAATAAGGTTCTATAATTAGTAAGTTTTATTTATATATATATAAAACGTTCCACAGAAATATCCCAGTTATATTTTTTAATTGATTTTTCATACATATTGCTCATTTGAGGATTGGAAATAAAATATTCGGGTTAGTAAATTGGATAAAATACAGTTGATCCCCGATTTAATGCATTCGACAGGATCAAACGTTTTATTCTTTGATTCAGAATTATTCATAATATCATGGCGCAAAAAAAAAAAAAAATACAAATATTTTACCTTTACCTTTTAGAAATTCTGTAAGAATCAACTACACAAAAAATATCTATAGTTAGAAGTTACATACTTTTTATTCAGCAGCTAAGAATACTTTTAGCAAATTGATATGCACCAGTTCATTGGAATTTTAAAATACTGACTATAATAGATGTTTAACAATCCTTTTGAGTCCTGACTCAAAAGAGTTATTTTTTGAGTTTATTTTTCGAAAATACTGCGTCATTTACATCCTGCTGTATGATGTACGTTTTCACAGCTTCCAAGCAATGTAAAACGTTAAAAAATGTAACAGTTTTGATAGGAGTTTTACTATACGAATTTCTGCATCTGAATAACTAGTCATTGGCTCTGAGAAATCAACAATTTCCTAAGCTTCACAAATTTTCAGAAACAGATTTTCTGCAAAACCGTATATATAACTAACCTCTCAAGAAAAAGAGAAAGTGTAAAATATTTTAAACTATTTCCTGCGTTTTGAAATAGGATGACATAAGAAACAAACTTCATGTCCTATTCTAAACTCATACGATAGGCTACTCTCAAGACTCATTTGTACCTGAAAAATCTAATAATGGGCTGAAGCATGGGCTACAAAGAAAAGCCTTTTTTGTTCCAGAATAAAAAGTTTCTGTCATTTTTGAAAAGAAATCTAATTTTTCCTAATCCAACATAATAAAAGAAATGTCTTGATAGTTGAAATAATTCCTTAATTCCAGGTTTATTATTCTTGAAATAAGGTTATTTTGATTTCATTGTAATGGGTGAGTGAGTGAATATTAACGTCGCACTGCTCAGATACACGTGGACTTTTGGCGACGAACCACGTAATTTCGAACCATGGTCAAGTGACGCGGAGGTCACCTGGGCTGGCACCCCATCTCCTAACTACCACACCAACGGGAGGACGTTTGAGCTTTCTACAGATTTAACGTGCATCGCTTCCCTACACGGCGTGTCTTCACTGGTATTGGGCTCGAACTCATGACACGCTCCGATGCCTTGACCACTTGGCAACCGCGGCTACTCATTGTAATGGGAAAAAAGGAAAAAAATGTTCAGTCATTCGGGCTCCAACTGCACTTTACTTTGAAACTGTAATAAAATAAGTGAACAGTGATGGTTATATTTAAAGGTTAATCAATTATTTCAACTGGTTTAAGAAGAAAAGCTCAAAAATAGTAAAGGTTTCGCGATCAACTTCAGATTGTCTTTGTAATAATAAGGCCTAATGGTAATAATCACAAACTCGTTGCTGGCGTATAAGGAGTTTGAGATTCGAAGTCCTCCCGTTGGCGTGGTGTGGAACCTCGGAACTGGGGTTGCCAGCTCAGATGTCGTCCTCATGTCCATCGCAAATAGCCTTTTTGTAGAGCGACGTTAACATACACACACTCATTCACTGATTTTATAAAAGTTAGATTATTTTGTTGCTTATCCCCTTGTCTAGCTGAACTGTCCATGACATCGCTCACTCTCAGAAAGTCAATAACCATCAGTGAGTGCTTATATTGATCCCGGATGACAAGGGTGGACAACCAACCGCCCTTCAAGACATCCTGAAAATTCGCTTCGAACCGGGATTTCTTTCTCGTGCGCTATCGAAGATTCGTCTTTTATTTTTCCCTATTAGAAAAACAAAGTGACTGAAAGTTTTTTTACTGAAAGATCCTTAGCAGATTTTGGAGGACGAGATCGCAAGAAGATTTCAGGATTTTAAGAAAACTGAGTCTGAATTCAATTTGCTCAATTATTCCGCTACTGCTAATAACGATACAGCACCTGAGGTACGACAATTTGAAATTATTGACTTGAAGTCAGGTCATAGTGAGAAAAACCCGTTTACTGCTATGTCATTGACTTTTACAAATCTTTGCCAGCTGAAAAATTTCCACGTATGAAGCATTTGTGCGTTTGAAAGTGTTCTTTAAATTTTTATCGACATATGTGATCTAAATTTTTCTTGCGCGAAGATCAACAACAGTAAATATATATGAAAGCTGCCTGATATAAACTTTCTGGCTGTGATGAGAACTTAAAAAAGCATTATCACATTTGATTTAATTAAAATTCTAGAAAAGTATGTTAGAATATACTTCTTTTAATTAGAATTATTCTAAAATTAAATTTGCTTGCAGCTTTAGAGGATATGAAATTAACACACTAAATAATTTGAATAAATCTGCCGATATATTTTATTTAACTTATAATTATTGATGTTTATATATGGTATAATTTATAATTTTTCTGAGATGCAATTATTTTAATAAGTTGCGGCCTGCGTCACTCCTGCTGTACATATAAGACCTTTTTTTCAAAAAAATCTAAGGATGTATACATATATATATATGTATATATATATAAAGTCATGCATAAATAATGATATCTATGTTGTATTTTAAGACTTATGTAATTACAAAGCTACTGTTTTGCATTAACAGAAAAGGAAACCGCCTTAATAGAAGTATATATTTTGTTACCGTTAACATAAAAATAGAAAACAATTTATAGAACATGGATTTTAATTGAACAGTAAAAATATTAAAATCCAAAACTCCAATTCTATAGAAAATTTCGGGGTAATTAGAAAATGCTGAGAGTTTTTTAAACAACATCGAAAAAAAGTATGGGAAATTATAAACTTCAAAAGTGAAATAGAACAATATTTTTAGCTTACAATCTCTCACGGTAATGCATTAACTTCTTAACTGGTTTGTCCGTATACCGTACGGACTACCGAAAACTGGTCACATCTGGTTTGCCTATACATTGTGCGGGCACTGATATTTTCTTCTTTCTATCTTAGCTTGCTATTTTTAATTCTCATAGTGAGATTATTAGTGTTAGTGTTTTCAAGAGATGTAGTTTGTTCATGGTACTGAAGTACTTCTCATCCGGGATTTTCTTTGTGATGAAAGCAGGGAATTTTTCATTGAAGACAGAAATTTAGATTCTTGAAAATATTTTATAAGGAACGGGGCTTGGCGAGGCGATGTGCAATTTATTGCTTGAGAAGAAATAAAAATGGAAAAGTAATCCAAAAAAGCCGATATTCTCTCTTACTATTACTTAGTAATACACTCTGCTTCAAATTTTTGTACATATACAATTTATGCACACACAATCCTCAACCGTTTGAGAAAGAGGTACGAACATGAAATTTTTTTGTAAGTGTGAGAAAAATTCTTTTCCGATATATGAAACATTCTTCGTAGAGTGTACTAAAAATTTCTGTGTTCCACAATTATAAAATAAAAATAGTGTGAAAACTTTACCTAAAATTGAAAAATAAAATAAAATCCTTCCATTTTTGCATTCTGTTAAGCATTATGCTTAGTTATAAACAATTAAAAAATTTTCTTTTTTTTTAAACATTTTGGGCCAAATATTGACCACTTACGGAAATAAAATAGAAGCAAATATAATTCTATATAGGGCTGGAAAAGCGAAACCTCAGTGGATTTAATAGTAGCACATTCAACAATAAAACAATATTCCAAGTCAACTCCGGAACATAATGATACACATATAGCACAAAATGTAGATAAAAACTGTACTTAACCAAACCCATCACACCCTAGAATCAAAAGTAAAAGTTGCCAAAGACGGTACTTACATGCTACAACGGACAAGTCTCACTCCTTGCTGAGACAGCTCTCAAAGCTCTTCTGCGATATAGGGCAATTGTCTCATTCACTTTTTAGCATCGGCTGGACATCCGCCTTTGACACTTTTTTTCCCATCCTTGTTGTCCCCACGCTTCACTGCTTACACTTGGTGAATATTTTTCCAGCCGACCCTAAACAAACGAGCGGTTTTTCTGACTCTTCCCTGAAAAACTAGAGCAATGCCATTTGGTTGGTGGTGGGGAAAAAATTCTGTCTTCCTCCAACTTTCCTTTTTCTTTTCCAACGGAACATCTTGGGGATTTAGAATGGGGTCAGTGGATTTGCATCGTTTTAAGGGATTGTTTCGATGGTGGTGAGGATGACAGCTTCTTCTGCAAGAGGGCATCCACCGATTGAAGGTCTTTGAGCCTCCCTTTTTCCCATGTTTTGAGAAAAGGATGAGGAGTTTTCATTTCCTTTTTGGATATTCCGATGGGGAAGTGATGCAATTAAGTTTTGATATTAAGTTATAATATAGGAAGTAGGAATTGTTATCTGAGGAAGATATTGTTGTGATTGGCTAGTTGTTGAGGAGGAGTAATCGATCAATGTGTAGTTTGGGAAATGAAGCTCGGTTCGGTGAACTGTTGGTTTCATCGTTCCACTTCAGTTCAATGATCTTTCTGTTGTGAGATACTTTTTAAAACAAAGTAGAATTATGGAAACAGTGTTTGTTTTCAAAAATCTCTCGCATGAGGAATTTTTTGTGAAACAATGTGAAAAGGCACAAGTAATAGAATGTTAAATCTGTCAGTTTTATCTTTCTTAAACTTAGTAAACAATTTTTGATTGATATATGTTTGCAGCATACTCAGTTTCTTTTAAAAAATAACATATTTGTGTCTCTTTAAATTTTTGAAATTTTTGCCATTTTTTCACATGTTTTCAAATTGTTTCTAATATTGGAATGCATGTTTGCATTAATATTTTAATAAAGTTTTTGGTTATTTTATACATAAAATGAAGAGAACTTGACCCCCAATATAAAAAATATAATAACCAATATAATAACCTCCAAATTTGTAACTGTACAAAATAGTCATAGATGCAGTGTCAGATTAAACTACATGGAGACCCCTAGGCACTCGAATTCTCATGGGCCTGCAGCCTAATAAATCATAACATAATATTTTAGAAATATATTTCATTGCACAAATAAAATAACAAATTATCAGTAAATTAAAAACAAGATATCAATCATTGCATGGCCAAGTAATTTTAGCGCGTTTTTCACATGTTGTATTTTACAATACTGCAACTAATGGACTTTTTTTGTGAAGATTTCCTCATTTTTGTGAAGATTTCCTCCAAAATGCAGGTAGATTTTTTTAAAAAAATTTTTGCAAACAATAAATTTACTAGGTAAAATTTGAGAAAATTTTGTTATAAACTAGTAAAATTCAGGAAAATTTGTAGGAAAATTCGGGAAAACTATGGGAAAATTTAAATATGATTCGGCTCATTTAGGGCACAAATGCGACCCAATGTTGAAAACCCGAGGTCAATTGGTTGCTTATTGGCTGAGAAAAAGGTACGACAAAATATGGAACGAAGACTAAGATGAAATTTTCGTCCTAATAGTGCTTTTGTTCCACTACGTGAAAAACGCGCTAAAAATGTAACTAAACAATAACTATTTATTAAAATCTGTAATAAAAAACTAACCCTTGGAATAAAAAATTGCTAAAGGTTTGGTTTTCTCAATTTGTTGGGGCCCCTAAAAAACGTGGGGCCTCTAAAAACGCGGGGCTCCATAGGCAATCGCCTACTCCGCCTATTGAGTAATCCGGCATTACATAGATAAGTAGAATAAGGAAGTTATTATAATTAAAAAAGCACGTTTCTGGTTATAAAATTTTAAAATAAATTATCAATATAACATCCATCCTTTGCACGTGATATATTTTTATTCTACAACACAAAATTGATTCGACTTTTGAATAAAATTCGAATTCCAAGGAGTATTTTGAGGTTTAAAAAGTATTTAATGAAAAATAAATGTAAATGAAAAAAAGCAATTGAAAAGTCTTAAGCAACTTTTGTTCTCAAGAGCATTAAATAATTGTTTGATTTATATAATTATCTCTTGTTGACACTGATAGATAACCAATCATATTTTTTTTTCAATCGTTTTTTTTTTTTTTTGTATTTTTAAAAAAATTCAGCAGATTTATTTTTTTAAATTAATGTATTTATGTCTTAAAAATGAAAATGATGTAATTTGTAGTTAAAAAGAGCATTACGTGATAAATTTCAATGACAAGATGTTTGGAATAAATCTTTGTATTTCTAAATCCTTCGTATGGAAAATGCAAAAACATTTTGTGAACTGCAACAAAAAAGTACTACGTAATCCATTAAATTCAGTATTTGGCTAAATAATGATTATTAATTTAAAAAATATATTATTTCAATTACATTTAAACAAATGTACAAGTATTCATTATACAAGACGGGCGATCAGTTCCTAAAAAATACCGTATAGCAGGGTTGGACATTAAGTCGATCGCGATCAACCGGTTGAGCGCCAACACATTTTGAGGTGACCGTTTGAAAATTAACGATTAGTAATTACATACCGAAATATTCAAGATTGGTTGATAGTGTGAAGACTAAGTCTTCTGCTGACTATTACAATAAGAACTAATTTTAAATAAAAATGTTTTATTTCTTTTGTATTTTGAATTGTTTGATAAATAAATGCATTATTTGGTATTGGTATTTTTTACAGATTATATAGTGGCACGCTTATCCGGAAGTACAGAACCCGGGATCTTTGGATCCGAAGCCGAATAACTTAACCACTATACCAAATTGATTAACTTAGCTCGGAGGTTGTTGCTGGCTTATATTGATACCGCTACACACTATCCGCTACATCTATCCATCTTGATGGTAAGGGCCTATTATTCCAGTGATGAGTCGGGGGAATTTTCTATGGCTGTGGTTTGAGATTTTTTTTTGGAACAGATCTCAGAAGATCTTCCTATTTCACAGTGGAACCTCAGTGGCGCCTTCCTTGGCCAACATTTCAGGCATTACCATAAAGTTCAAATTGGAAATTCATTGGAAAATAGATCTCGTGATGCTGTGAAAGCTCTTTCAGAGTAATGATAATCGAAATAACACTTTTATCGCCAATCTTAGCCCAGTTGCATAAATGCTACATAGCTCTACGACTATCAAAAAATATTCATATATCAGCGTAATATGTCACAGCAGTGTTTCTCAAACTGTGAGGCGTGACCCACAGTTTGAATTCCTATAACCCTACGAGGGGGCGAGAGCATATTGAAACGTCTAAAACAAAAGATAATTTAAATAAATTATTACTTTACTGAAACTAAACATACAAAACACACTCTGACATAATAAAAAATAAAATATACATTTACACAGATATAATACTTATAAATGTGTGTGTGTGTGTATCAGTGCTGCACAGTGTGTATTTGATCATTAATTTAACAATACTAAGTTAGAGCAGGTATATTAGTTACAAATAATCCAATGGGCTTGCCATATAATGAGCCAAAAAATAATTAAGTCAATTCTACTTAGATCAACAAAAAAAATTTATTTTAGTTACTTTTTATTACATAGTTACAATTAATATAAATATGTATACATATGACCGAATCCCAACATTAAGTGGCAATTAATTTTTATTAATTATCATTAAAGTATCGTATTGTCATCTAAAGCAATCGTGTATATAAAATTTCACTTCAACTCAATGCTTTGAAACGTGAGTTGAAAAAAATCTTTTAACGTTTGGACCCAAATCGCTAAAAATGAAGCCAACGTGGCTGTATCTTTAATTCTTTAAATAATTAATTTCAGACAATTAATTATAATTAGATTATCGTATTGGTACCCCAAACAAAAGTGTATAGAAAATTTCAGTTTAAATGAGCGTTTTAAAAATGTGAGAAAAAAACCTTTTCAAGTTTTGATCCAAGTCGTCAAAATGGTCGCCAAGTCGCAAAAAAATGATGTCAACGCGGCTGTATTTGTAATTCTTTAAAAAAATTAGTTTTAATCAATTTATTTTTATTCATTATAATTAAATTACTGTATTGTCATCCAAAATAAACGTGTATATAAAATTTCAGCTCAATGGAGTGCCTTAAAATGCATTTTATTAACGATTGAAAGTTTGAACAAGATAAATAGAGAGATTGTGTGAGCTAATAGTAGGAATTGAATTATGTACAAAATTTAACACTTATCATTATATTCAATATGGTTTATAATGGATCCCTCAACTCCTGATTAAAAGTTTACGATTCGCTTCCCAATGCCATAGTTTTTCACGTAGGCGCAAGTATGTGGTGTATTGGGGGGGGGGAGAAGAAAGAAATAAATAAGCAAGACCTTCGCAAACACACACTATCAAGGTCATTTTATCGCATTCCAAAGTCTACAGAATAACTTAATGGATAGCGTACACAGAAAAGTTCGCACTTCGGAAATACATATATACGTCCGGGACAGTTAACGCACTGGATGAGCGATACTTTTACATACGGTGGTGGTACTTAAGATTTTAAATTCGTATTGTAGCTTCTTAGTGTCAAAGTGTATTGTTATTGAATCCAAAGCGTTGTTATTGTATGGAGGGGGGGGCAATGAAAATCCTGAATGGATATTGGGTCGCAAATATTGAAAGTTTGAGAAGCATTGTGTTACAGTTTTAACGGCGTTAAGTGCCACATCAATGGAAATTAGCTCAGATCTAAAAACAGAGCAGAAGTTCGTATTCTTAATCCTGATTTGTTGTGAAAAATTTACTAAAATGCCTTTATCACATAATCTATGTTCATTTTTGCTATCATCAGTATAAATTTGAATAGCAGCTTCTGGAATTTTATTGATGTCTAGAGCAAGTTGACGCAGGTAATCAGGCAAGTCTTGTTTTTTGTTAACCTTTAAAAGGTCTTAATAATTCTCTGAGACTGAACAAAGGTAGTTCTTCAGCTCTCTTTTGAATTCTCTGTTTCTTTCAGGACAAGGATCTACAATCAAAGATTACGCGCTAAGGTAAGTCCTTCCCGTTACGTTTTTAGAGTAAAATTAATAACCATAATTTTCTACCGTCTTCAGAATTGATTTGACTTAACATTTTCGAGAGTCATTCCCACTAAATCCGCTTCATTGATTTCTTTTCCGCAAATGAAGTTTGGACATCCTCAATAGCGATATTCACAAAAACTTCCGACTTCAATCGATTTGGAAGTTTATAACATCCTTCTGTCCTATTTTCTGGAAAATCAAGCAAGATTTTTAATTGATGTTGGGAATATATTCTTCCAACATAGATTTAGAATCAACTTTTATTTTTTTTTCTCGAAAACGTATGATTTTAAATACGTTTTAATTGAAATGTCCTTCTAAGCAGATCAATTACTTAAATTTATGCTCAATCAATTGTGCCTGAAATCGATAAAAATTATCTAATTTGCAACGTTTCAAAGGTATAAATTATGCGGACACATAACATCTCATGGTCTGAGCGGACACTTTGCAACTCATCGTGGTTAGAGTGGACTCCTTTTTTCCATCTTAGAACAGATTCGATTATCGAATCCCAAGGATAAATACATTTTTGCCAATCAAATTTAATTATTTATATTAAATTGTTAAAATATTATAGCGCGAATACATATTTTAAACATAGCGAAATGTCATAAAAAATAAAAACTTTCAGAGAGAAATATTTAAAAATCAATAGTAAGGAACAGTATAATGAAGGATATGTAAAATTGAATGAAATAATTGAAAACATTCTAAAAGAAAAAATTCGAAACATCAAACAAAATTTAGAAAAATGTCTAAAATCCTTAAGTTTTGTAACTAGATTGTACTAAATCCAATGTTAAATGAAATGTATGCCTTTATAATATAGGTTAGTTAGTATTTATTTACTTGTATTAATTATTTTTATTTACTTGTATTTATTTTTCTTTTATTTGCTTATATTTATTTTTCTTTTATTTACTTGTATTTTGTGTAAAAATATATTTCACTTCTAGTTTTTATTTTTATTTATATTAAGAAAACTAATTAATTTTATGGCAATTGCACCTGTTGTAATATTTATTTGACTCAAAAATACAGTTTTCCACAAAATTCCTGAAATTTGTTCATATCCTTCATTATATTGTTACTTACTATTAATTTTTAAATACTTCTCTGAAAAAGTTTTTATTTTTATTACATTTCGCTATGTTTAAAATGCACTATAATATCTTAAAAATTTAATAATAAAAAAAATTGATTGGAAAAAATGTATCTATATTCTTGTAATTCGGTAATCGAATCTGTTCAAAGATTGGGGGGGGGGATGTGTCCGCTCTAACAACGATGAGTTTCAAAGTGTCCGCTCAGACCTCGAAATGTGTTGTGTCCGCTCTAACCACGTCCGCTGTAGCCACGCAACCTAAATTATACCCCTTGATCTAAAGTTTGAATGAAAACGGAGAGTACTTGGAGGTAAAAATTTTACTGTAGCATTGGGATGAGTTAAATTCTGTCGGTGATATGGAGTGTTAGCTTGTAGTGCAATAACAACACTTTTAAAGAGATAAGTTCAAAATATTTTGCTTTAAAGATTTTTTTCTGGAATGAAACCATGTTGACGTGCTAAATGAGCATTTAATATTATTAGGGGATTTAACAAGATTTTTATAATAACTCCGCAGCCAGTAGTCATAACGACTGAGGGCCGATTATCTTGAAGGTCTGGCTGTTGGAAAATGATGGCTGATTATTCTATAATTCCCGGAATATCTTTTAAGCAGTTGCGTCACTGGCTTCGCAATGAACGGAGTAGCACCATCTTGCATCTTACAGTGCCATCTATTAATAAACTTTCGAACTTTTTTCTCTAACATACCGTTTCCCCCTTCTTTAAATATATTCAATTCAAATTTGAGGTCATCCTGAAAAGTGGTTCTCTTTTTACACCATTTTGAAAGTGAAACTTTAATATAATTGTAAATCCAAAAAGAAGTAAATCATAATGTACAGGGTCCGGCCTATTAACCTCACCTGTTTCATAAAACAATTACAAACGAAAAAAATAAATAAAAAGAAAAGTCAAATTTGTGAACAACAAATACGAGGCCATTTTACATTAAATGGTTTTAAAAATTATGTCCGCTAAATGGCGTCCTCCAATGGTGACACAGTGACGAAGTCTTTCCCGAAAATTGTTCAGAATATTGGCGCTGTTTTGATTTCGTCTGATGAGACCCGCTTCCAATTGTCAGGAACTGTGAATAAACTAAATTTTCGCTACCGGGCAGCAGAAAACACTCAACTGCTTCACCAACTGCCACTTCATATTCCTCGTGTGACAGTTTGGTGCGCGGTTGCTGTATTTGGTCTGAGGGGTTCTTATTTTTTTTCGTAGAAGATAAACTAAGGTAACGGTTACTTCAGATCGCTAATGTCACATGATCAAGACCTTCCTCCGAAATAAGTTAAACCAGTTTCTTGGGGACCATTAAGAAGCAGAAATCTGGTTCCAACAAAACGGAGCCACTGCATCCATTTCATTGCATTCGCTGGGCATTCTGAGAGAGTTATTTCCTGGAGGTATTCTCTCTTTGCGAGGAGACACCGCCTGGCCCCAACGGAAGTCATCTGATTTATCACCTTGTGAATTTTTTCTTTCCGGACTCTTAAAGGCTGTATTATCAAGGTTATTCAAATAGATTCAATTTTTAACTTCATATACCTCCAAATCAATATAAATGTTGTGACGGATCTATACGCGGTTCTAATAATTCCTTTGGGATTCTTCTGGGAAAATATATTTATTTTCAACCACCTTTCACCGAGTAAGGAAGCGTGATTATGCAAATGAAGTATATGATATAAATTCTGTATTCGCGAGTTTGAAGAGTTAGCAAAGAGTTGACAAGTGAGTTGGCGAATTAGTTCGTTAGTTGAAGAGTGAAGGATCGTGGAGTTATTATGAGTATTTGGAGTTTATCTATGAAAAGTATTACAGAGGGTGTATCAATCAACAGCGATTAAATTCAGATAAAGATCTCCTGTAAAGATTCAAGTGTAGGATCAACGTCATAAAAGTACAGGTATCGTGAACCTTGTTTAATTAGAAGTTAGCTTATTAGTGTGCGGCGTAGTTTATATTGAACGTATTTAAGCTATCGTGGAATCAGTTGAGGGTCCGTATTATTACCCTTGTGTTATTGAATCTCACCTCCACGCTCTAATATCTGATCAGTTATCTTAATTAGATTGTTACTGTGTCTGATTGATAATTTGGTGTCAATAAATTAATTAGAGTGAAACATGTCTAGTGATTATTCAGTTTCTCCCACACACCTTGCCGGATTTTCGGGTAGGCAAGGGGTTTCAGATGGAAGCTGGAACCATCCAGCATTACTATGTTACATGACGTAGTAATAATAAATTAAATATATGGAATCGCAAAAAGAAATATATATATAATATATGATTTTTTTCATTCAAAAATTTAGCCTTAGGAAAAGTCATCTGTCTTTTCTTAAAATTCAGTTACAAAATAATGATTTAATATAAGAGATCTATGCAGTCTACGCTTATTAAATGAAAATAAGATCCAATAAGGATGCATAAATAACATTAAAAAATTTAATTCAAATACCGTTAAGATTCAAAAGGGGGAAAAATTGACGATGAATTGCTCTGGAATATTGAAAGCAATTCTAAAAAAAGGATCCTTTTCTGTAAATGAAATTCTCAACAAGAGTAATATTAGAAAATCGCGACGCATCGGATCTTAATTAAATTTAAAAGGAAATTAGTAGAGAATTCTCATTCTCTTGTCGTCACGGACTTTTAAGTGAAAAGGAATCCTCACCCCCCCCCCCCCCCAACGAAAGAAAATGACCGAGAATCAATTTTACATGGACAAAGCGAAAGTGTATCGAGTGCTTTCCATTAAATTGAAAGCATATTCTGAAATTGAATTGGGAGAAAGAAAAGATTGGAAGAAAAGAAAATTATATCCAATAATGCGAAATAAATTTCTTATATTCAATTATTAGTCGAAATTTAAAATGAGCTTCTTGTTTCCAATGTGTTACTTATTTTAACAATTTAAATATTCGTGCATTCTTTTGGTATGTAAATTAATGTTTTTACATATTTGGTATTGAATGTATTATATTAATTGAAATATTAATCATTTAGTATTATGTTTAAAATTTTGGAGTATTTTAAGAAACTTATTTTTACACTGTTTTCTCGTCCTTTGAAACTAAAGGACTAATTACGAGCTAAATTAAAAGCATGGCTTGTAACTAAATTTGCTTTTAAGCTATTGGATTTCTTACTTATGGAAAAACTATTCCTCTCTCATTTTGTTTATTTACTCGGAATTTCAATTTTTAATTAAAATCTACAGGGTGTTGCCGAATTCGACCGACAAACTAAGATGGGTAATAATAGTGTCGCGAACGAAACGAATTTTGTAGTTCAATTTCAGTGGCGCTGTAAGCGCATTCCTTTTTGTTTTGTTTTTTGCTTCTGTATTATGATCTGATCGGTAGGAGGAGTAGTACGAGTGGAGCCCACTCGAACAGACATGTATCAGTTAGCAGTTTTCCTTCATTAAATCTTTTTTATATCCAAAAGGACTCTGATTACTCATAAGAATAACAGAATTGAATTTTAGGTCGAGCTCATCCCGGGCAATCGAAGAATAAGGTAAGTGATACCTTTTTCTTTCTTAGAATTTATCGAAATTGAATTGAACTTTGAACTCTCATTGTTTTTCACAAATAGGCAGCATGGAAAAGACAAATCATCACAGAACATGGGGTCGCAAACCACATTCAGTCAGTGAAAATCTCGATAATACGAGAGCTGTTTTTTAAGTAAGGTCTGTTTGCTTTAAAAAAAATAACGAGACTATTAAGTTTCAAAAACCCTTTATCTTAGGATTGTACATACTTTTGCCTATTTTCCCTCATAGTTGCCGATTTTATTAATGCGCTTGTCATACCTTAAAACTACGTTTTGAAAACCCTCTTCAAAGAAGTCTGCCGCCGGGTCGGACAGCCAAGAGTTCAAGGCCGCATTCACTTCTCCGTTGTCAGTGAAGAGCTATCCACCAAGACTGCGTTTGAGTTACCGGAAAAGGTGAAAATCACTGGGAGAAAGGTTGGGGCTGTATGGGGCAGGCTCAGAAAACCTCCCAGCCAAAGATTCGATTAAGTCCAGAGTCGTTCGAGGAGTGTAGGACTTTGCGTTGTCGTGGAGGAGCAAAACACCTTTTGACAGCATGCCGAGCCGTTTGTTTTGCAATGCTGTTCGGAGCTTCCGTAGAGTTGCGCAGTAGGCCCCAGGCGGCAGACTTCTTTGAAGAGGGTTTTCAAAACGTAGTTTTAAGGTATGAAAAGTGCATTAATAAAATCAGCAACTATGAGGAAAATAGGCAAAAGCATGTACAATCCTAAATTTAAGGTTTTTTGAAACAAAATATTGTCGTTATTTTTTTAAAAACAAACGGACCTTACTTAAAAAACAGCCCTCGTAGTAGACGTCGAGGGGGGGGGGGAGAGAAACGAATGCGAGGATTTGGAGTGCCAAGGGAGGTTTGAAGAATAAGTACGCATAACTTTAAACTCGAAAACTCTTGCTTTAAAACGCTTTTTACGCAAAATGTATTTTTTCGGAGAATTTGAGGCTATGAAAAACTTTTGAGATAATTAACTAATTTTTTTTCTGAGTATTTGTATAATATTATAATTTTTTTGACCTATTTTTTCTCGAAATCTCAGTATTATTACAAAATTAATATTTATTCATCTAAATTATTTCAAATAGCTACTAAGATAAACTGTTCTATTTTTTGAAAAATTCGATTATCTTTTAGGTCATTTAAAAGATGAATTTTGAAGTAACACATATAAATGTTCAAAAATTAAAAATTCGTTTACGAACGTTTTGTTCAGACCGAGTTGTGTTTATGTAAATTTTATGAATTTTAATCAGTTTTTTTCCCCATTTTGATATCAAACTTTTTGTTCCTTCAAAAAATTATTAGCATTTTTCTCACATGATTTATTGAACAACTTAACTACTAGAAAAACAATTTTTTTAAAAAAATTTAACGAACGTGATCGAATGCCTTAATAAGTAACCAATCCATCAATCAAATTACGATAAGTATTTCTAAATAAATCTTAAATACCTTCAAAAACATTAGTTGAAATGACATATATCATCAACATCTATCTATAGAGGTCTAGGTTTAACAAAGATAAATACTTTTTGAAAAAGATTATTAATATTATTTCTATATAAAATCACACAGAAACTAATAATACATTTCTATTTTTCTCACGCTTCAGTTCCGCTCTACAACTCACCCCGAAAAAATTTCCGAAACCTGCAATAAATGCCACACAAACGTCTCTTTCTTGGAACGATAAGGGAGGAAAACCCAAATAAAAAAATACTTTAAAAGATGATGAAACAAAAGTTTCTGGAAAAACCGAATGTCAAAACAAGACAAGGTGGCGTTCCATCACGGCCATTATATACAAGATGAATGCCAGATTGGAGATATAAATAACAGGGGAAAGTTTTGTTGGGTTGGGATCATCCAACCACAACAGAAAAGAGCTCTCACAGTTTTTTGATAGAAGATGATTGACAGAAACCGTTTATCGGTTTGCGTCCTTATGCTTTTGTTATTTGTACTTTAGAGAAGGAATGTTGATCCATCATCATTTTGATCCTTGTTATTCGACAAGCATAACATTTGAGTAATTTTGAATTAATTAAATATACATTGTATAATTCGAAACTACAGATATATTCAAAATGAAATCAGGACCGAAAGAAGTATACGATTTTGTTACATATCTATTGTCATGAAGTGGAACATTCAGGGTGAACTAAAAGTTTTGCGCTGATTATAAATATTTATTATGCTCAAGCGATTTTAATAAGTTTGTTTGGGTGAACTGCAGTATTTCTCAAACTTTCAATGCTTGCGATCCAATTTTAAATCCTAATTTTGATCGTCCCCCCCACCGTACAATAGCAATACATAGTGTAATAATAATGTACTATGACGTAAGGCTACAATACAACTATAATTATAAACCGCACAAATTAACAAGATGACAAATTAAAAAGATGATTAAATTTTGTATATAATTTTGTATAATATATATATATATATATGTGTGTGTGTGTGTGATAAGCACATGGAAGTCACTTGTAAGTTCAAACTAGTTCTTATCTGAGGATTGATAAATTAATTATCAAATGCATTGTGCAGTCTGGTGCATTTATAAGTATATTATGTCAATATAAATGTGTCAAAATGTATTTTGTTTTTCGCTTCTTTTCAGTAAATTGATAATATTTTGAAATAATCCTCTATTTTCGACTTTTCTATATGCCTTCGCCCCCCCCAAAGTAGGGTTCTCACGCCCCCTTAGGGAGACGCGTCCCACAGTTCAAGAAACGCTGGGTTATTGTGAGTATTACTATGAATTTTTTCAAGACCATTTACCTCGATAAATTTCAACGTGGGCCCCCTCGGAGAATGTTGAAGCGATATTCCAGTTTCCGTCAAGTCTTCTTAAACATGTCTAGTCACCCATCCGGTATAGTGATTAGCGATGCTGACCGCTGTGCCTTAGGTCGTGGGTTCGAATCCCGGAGAAGACATGAATCTTTGTAAATGTGTAGTGCCTTTGCGGCATGGAGGTACTCTAAATAGCCACTGAGACGCAAGGGCACTCGTAAGGTTCGTGAAATGGGAAGAGAGGTGGGAGGCCCCTGACGCCAAAGAGTGTTCTCCCTTAAAATTGGGGTGGAACCGATCAAAATCGTACTGTCACCTGAATGGAGCTCAAGGCTACAGCTAACGACTCACGTACATCTACCCCAGTGATTCCCAAAGTGGTCTATGACGACCTGCATGGGGTCTACGACAGAAAGAAAATAATTTGGGGGTCTATGAGGTGCAATTGGGGGTCTACGACAGTTGTTCTCCTTAAACCAGATTTTAATTTTAAAGGAAGATTTAACCAAATGGAAACTAGATTTTACCTACTTAACACATTTATTTACTAAATTTAATTAGGCAAATTTGCAGTTATGGAGCAGCATACGTATTAAAACAAGATTATCCTTTCAGCTTTTCTTGCCAGAATTAAGCTAAAGGGGTATAATATTGGACATAGCGAATTTTCCTATTTTCTCAGTTGGTCACAGACAATCTGCTAGGAAAATGACATTTTAAGCAACGTTCAGCATTTAAATGTCCTTTTTTCAGATTCTGAAACTTGAATTGAGAACGCATTTACTTGGTAATTACCACAGAAGGCACTGAATTTCTATGGTCACATAGAAGCAAAAAATATCACAGTACAAGAGGAACTGATTGGAATAGGAAGTAACGGAGATTTTAAAGTAAAGTTTAGAAATGGATGTCAGCAATTTTGGCTTTAAAGAGACATACATGTTATTTATTTTGAATTATGGAGTATTGGAGCAAGTTTTTAATTGCTTTTACTAATGTGAAGGAGTTTCAGCTCGGTTGGACACGACTAACCGAGGAAATTGATTGATAAGATTGATGACAAATGTTGAAAATTTGTTATTGAATCACAGATTCATCCCTATCATTATAAATTTTTTTTAATCAGTTATTTTATGTATTACTTGAATTTTAAATTAATTAATCCGTGTTTCTTAAGTTTCACTGTTTCCCAACTTCACTATAGTTAGAAATTTAAATTTTTAAAATTAAGTAGCTCGGTACAAGCTGTCATAAACACACATTTAAGTTATTAAATTTTCAAAAATTCAATCTTACGTAAGCAGGGGTCTACCCCAAATCGAAAAACATGGCAAGGACAAAAAGGTTTGGGAACCTCTGATCTATCCCTTTGCCATGATGGATTTCGTGGGCCTGGATATGACGCAGTCGAGATCAGGTGGCATAAGAAACAACAACAAACGTGTCTAGCATTTAATAAGCTTGAAACCTAAACCTTTCATGAAGAATTCTTTCCAAATTTGCTTGCGATATTTGAGCAGGTGATGCTTCACGAGTTGATTTCGTAGAAATCCGCTGAAATGATTGCAGAACGTGTTCAACACTGTCTTTGAAGATCTTTAAAGTTGCCTGTTTCTTCAAACATTTCATTCCGTCGCTTTATTGATTTTACGCTAGGACGTTTGTTTCCATATCAACGTCGAAATTTACTTTAACGCAGCACTTCTCGCGTTGGGTGTGTCATACCCACCATCTAACTTTTTTTCAACGCTCCTTCTAAACCTTTTTTAGAAAATGGATAGTTTCTCGTGTCATATCCTAGAAGGTCATATCCTTTGAGGGGCCTTAATATGTGTTTTTGGATATCGCCTCTTCGGGTATGCCATACCCTGCGCGTGAATCAGCATTACAGTTCTGAATGCATGAGCACGTTTTAAATTTTCCTTACGCTATGGCATATTATTGTAGTTATGATGAAGAAATGTGATATTAAGTGATTTGATAGATACAGTATTTAATAGATATGATACAGTATTTAATAGATATAGTGCAACAGTATTTTCGGATGAAGAAATACTCTTCGCGGTTATGATGAGGAAAAATCAAATTATAAAGAGTATGACAGCAAGTATGATTCCTCCACTGAAATCGATCCAGATTTAGAAAAGGGTGACATTGTTGAAAATAAAATGTTTTATATGTAGAGACACAAAAACATTTGGGAAAAACGTAATTTTAAAGGAGACAACTGGTACGCATCTAATCCACTTTCAGATGAACTTTTGAAACAAAAAAACTACTGCTGGGACAATAAAAGAAAATTAAAAAGAAATTCCAAAAATTTTTGTATTTAAAGAATTGAGAAGTTTACTCCTATATGCTTAGTTTTAAAAAGATACAGTTTAAAAAAAAATAAGATCCAGTGAAAACATCGCACTCAATCACGACGAGATTAAAGGAGTGTATAAACAATGCGCTAAATGTCCTTATAAAAAGAACAGAAAAACTAAATTTAAGTATGAAAAATGTAATAAACATATTGTATTTCCATTTTAACCTTTGTATACAAATTTTACGGTAGAAACACAATGTAAACACCCTTGGGTATGGCATACCCTGCGCGAGAACTTTAGGTCATTTTTTTTCACGCGAGTGCTGCCGGGTTAATGAGCAATTTTGTTTCGTGAAACCAGAGAACACTTTAGACTTTCTTTTGAGACGACGGCATTTAGACAAAAAAACAATGATGTCTTTCGTACAAATGTTTTCTCTTAATTCACTTTTGAAGGAGCATTTCGCCATGCCGCATACACACACACAAAAGTAGTAAAAACGACCTATCCAAAGATGCAAAAGCTACATTATTATGCTAAACATTTATTTTCTAATAAATGTTAATAATCAGAGAGAAACTTCGGGTTTATTCTGTATTTTTTAAAAATGAGATAATTAGAAGTGATATTTTCATGGAATATTTATGAAAATTTATTTTAATTCGATTAGAGTTTCAACATCAACTTTGAATGTTATAATTTTTTAAAAAAGGGTGCTCCAATAAAATGTATATGTTACCGTTAAAGTATCTAATTCAGTTATTTCATAGAATAACTAGGTATTTCATGAAATAACCAGACACAAGTCAGTTAAATTATATAATAGATGAACGATTTCTCATACTTTACCAAGTTATTCCATGAAATAACTAGTTATGAAATAATCAATGATATGTTAGAGTGAAAAATAGACAATCATGGTTATTTTATATTAATTGATCCTAAATAGAGCTAAAACCTCTCGAAAAATAAATTTTATCCTATTGCGGATGACTAATTGATAAATAAAAAGAAAAAGCAGATGATATAGTTTATTATGGCTCATATTGACATTAGTTAAACAGAAAGGGAAAAAATATATTTTGCATCTGTTATTGGCACAATTAACTTTTCTACTCCTTAAACTTCAAGGATACCATAATGCTGAAGTAAGCAATAGTCATGTAGTATATTTTCCGTGCTGTTTTAACACATTTTACTTCTGCTGTCAAAGTTAATAATTTTTCACAAATATGTGCAGCACTTTTTTCCTTTGTCCCACACTTATTTAATAAAGATTCAAATTTCTCGCATGGAATCTTTCTTATTTACGGGTTAGTCTTCCAGTTCTTAAAGAAGCCATTGCTTGAAAACAGGTTTGTAAAAATATTTGTTAATAATACAAAATATAAAACGCTAACATATATACACCGCCTAAATTCTACGTTTAAAAGCAATGGAATGAAGCGTATACACACACGCGTCATTGCAAAATAGCTATAAGCGGTTCAAAACTCATTAAAAGCAGCTAGAATCGGTTCAAAGAACTTTTGATAGCTGTATTTCATACTTTAACGATCAAGTAATTGTTATACTATAGAAAATCTTTTTAAATCTTATAATTCAATAATTTTATATACTTTAACTGACTTGTCCAGTTATTTCCTGAAATAACGGATTTCTCACTTTTAAACGGTAACATATACACCCTTTAAATGTTTATGACCACTCTTTTTGTCCTTTTTCAGTGTGATGGCTTAAGATGAATGACTACATTCTGAGTTTGTAAAAGTGTATAAATGAATGATTTTTTTTTATATTTAAAGTCACTTTAATTAGTTAAACATAAACAAAATCAATCTAAAACAATATTTTAAAAAATTCTCTATCATTTTTATATTCTAAATTTTTTAAACACTTTTACTAAAATATAACAAGTTTGCCAATACCTGAAAATTTAACATTCAAATATATAATAACCATTTTCCTAAATTTCAAGGTGAAAATTATTTTAAAACATGAGAGAATAAATTAAGGCAACACATTCATTAACTTTTAGCAGAATATTCCGTCACGCTAAAGTTAGAGTTGAAGGTAAAGCTATAATTCAGCAGTCTGAGAAAGAAAATACGTTACAGTAGTAAACACATAGACCAATTTACTAGAATTAGGCGATATTAACAATTGTCAACTGAAGTGAAGTGTAACAGAAGCGATACCAATATTTTTTCCGCCATTCTTCAAGAGATAAAAATTTATTTAGGTTAACTGTGTAAAAACCACAAAAATAACTATTATTTTTTTTATTTTCACAATCCATTCATTCAATATTATTTTTATTCCAATCCATCAGATCTTGTTGTGAGTAAATGCTATTAGAATTTAGCTCAAGATATTTAAATATAAGTATAAACTTCCACTTTTTTTAAAAAAAATTCTTCTTTTTTACCATATTTGTATCCATAAATACATTTCTTCCAAAATAGAAATGTTTCAACAAACGTTAAATAGGTTTTAATGAACGACTAGTATGTAATATTTAGAAGTCTTGGATAAAAAAATTTCAAGTTAAGTTGTTTTTTACTTTAGTTTTAAGAGTAGTAAAAAACGTGAAAAAGTTAATTTTTCAAACTCTTTCCATCCCATTTGACCAGTTTCGCTAATTACTTTAAAAAATCTGTTTATTGTAGTAAAATTTCAACTGTAATGAAAAAATTCCGTAACAATAACAGGAATAAAATAACACAGAATTAAAAATAACGATGAATCTTTCTTAAAGTTTCCTGATGCTCGTTTCTAATTTAATGCCTGGAATATTTTTGTAGTGCATCGTGAAAGTAATCATGTACCACAAAGCATTAAATTATACTAAAGTGCTATAAATTTCAATCGTTTATTGACCTGTTTCGAATAAAAAATACAAATTAGTTTTCCCCTAAATGTTCTAAAATAAACCTCATTTGTAATACGTATAGCAAATCAGATATATTCATTAAAATTTCTTAAAATAAATTCTTATTTTTCGAACACAGGAAAAGCCTACACAATTTATAAGCATCTACTGTTGAAATAATAGCAAAACTTGAATAACCTCAACAGGTTTACTTTAAACAGGAAACAATTCAAAATAGCGCAAAAATAACATCTTTACAGGAAACACGTAAAATCCACAATAGCGCAAATTCTAAGTGCACACTCAAACTTTGACTACAATATTGTTACTGCCGTGGTTGCCCTGTGATTATGATCATTGACCCATGACCGGCTTGGCATGAGTTCGAACCTAGTGCCACTGAAGACCCGCCTTGGGGGTATGTTAAATATGTCGAGACTCAATGCGTTTCCATTGGCGTGGTGTGGAATTTCGGAGAAGGGATTGTCGGCTCAGGTGTCGTCTTCACTTGACCTTGTTTCAAAATTAGTAGGTCCGTCGCCAATAGCCATCATGTTGCTTACAGCGTGAAGGTAATATACTCTCACTGCAACGTTGCTTCTTGAAATCGTCCTTATATAGTCTAAAAAGAACCATCGGTGAGTCTCTACAGTCATCAAATAATCTTTCCACATCCCTGTAGATTTTTTTTAAGTACAATGAAATACGTTTAGCACGAAAACGCTTAAGGTTTCATTCGCTTAAGGTTAACGCCCATCCGGTATAGTGATTAGCGACGCTGACTCCTGCGCCGTTGGGCCTGGGTTCGAATCCCGGAGAAGGCATGGATGTTTGTAAATGTATAGTGCCTTCGTGGCATGAGGGTACTCTAAATAAACGTTGAGCCTCAAGTCCTCTCGTGAGGTTGGTGGAAGGGGTAGAGAGTTGGGTGGCCCCTGACCACTCCCAGGGTGCTCTCCCTCAAAATTGCGGTGGAACCGAGCCAAATCGTACTATCATATGCATGGTGCTCAAAGCTACGGCTAACGACAGGCACACAGTATAACTCGATGCCATGATGAATTTTGTGGGCTTCGATCGGACTACGTCAGGCAGGTGGCATTAGCAACAGCAACACGTTTAAGGTATTTGACCACTTGTGACAACTTTTTTTAAAAATTGGAGATATGGTGATTTTTTTTGTGGGTTTTAGATTTGTTCAGTACATTTTAATAAAAATATGCTAAAATTAAGATTATAAATATAAATTATTTTCACTTACATAGAAAAAAAAATGGGGAAAATTATAACGTACGAGATCTACTCTCGGCCCAGGCTAGAGATGTGGGAGGAAGATAAGGATGATTCGCCATAATACTTTTCAACTATTTATTCAACACACAAATTATCAACAGACACAATTCAAGTATTAAAACTAGAAGAGATGTTCTTACTATGAGCAATAGGGGAATAAACCACAAGAGACGCGAATTATGTGAGAGATGACTTCTATTATATTGATTCTCATTTTAGGGATCAATCCACTATATTTGAGTTATTACGATTTCTTCTTCCAAAAGAGATGGTTGTGATTGATAGCCCCAAGAGGATTAGTTTAAGGACACGTATAGATCCGTCAAAAATTTACAAAAAATAACGGAATCGGGGCCCAATCCGCACAAAAAGTTTATGAACAAATTTTTAATTTTTCAATTCTAATGTGTTGCTAAGTTATTCATTTTAGAAATGACTTTCAGGATAAAAGATGTTTTAATTTTTACAAAAAATCGAGCACTTTATTTTTGTTATTATATGAAATTGCTTAAAATAACAGTGATTATATTAACAAAAGGGACTGTAAATTTTGTAATAAAGCAGTGACGGATCTATACATGTCTATGACTAACCCCTTGGGTACTCTTCTGGGGGAATATTTTTGCCAACCAACTTTCACCGAAAGAAGAAAACGTGATTATGCAAATTAAGTATATTATATAAATTCTGTATTCAGTTTTGGAGTTAGTTAGTGAGTGGAGGATCGTGAATTTATTAAGTGCAAATCTAAGTTTATAAAAGTATCAATTGAAGAATTCCAAGAGAGGATCACTTGGAGGTGATCAAATCAAGTTAAAGATTACCGTTCAAGGCCTCAACAGTAGGACTTCATAAGAGTACAGGTATCTTGATCCTTATTTAAATAGAAGTTTAGCCTATTAGTGCGCGGCGGAGTTGATATTGAGCTTGTATAAGTTATCGTGGAATCAGTTGAGGGTCCGTAATATTATCCTCAGGATAACGAGTCTCACATTGGCGCTCTGCTTGCTGATCATTATTCTTAATTAGATTATTATTGTGCTTGTTTGATGTTTGGTGACAATAAAATAATTAGAATGAATCATGTCAACTGATTATTCAGTTTTTCCCACACATCTAGCCGGGTCCGAGAGTAGACAAGGGGGATTAGAGGGAAGCAGGAACCGTCAAGCATTACATAGTGAAAGGAAAATAATAAAGCTGTTATTTTTATAAAGCTAGTAAGATGTCGATATAATAGAATCATAAAAAATTTGTCAATTCTTAGAAAAATTCACAATTTTAGGGCAGTTTGATACCTTAAGACGAAGTATCGGTGAACACGAAATAATACACTATGTATTTTCATGGATTTTTTCCCCTCTTAACACGAAAAGTTTTCCCTTCTGGGAATATATGCAATACGGAAAACACCAGCCCCGCAGTTTCATCATCCGAAGAATTTGTTACAGTAAAAGATGACATTATCCTTTTGGCAGTGAAAAACGAAAAAGTCCGAAGTTTTGTAACAATATTCAAAATAAAATTTCAAACTGAACTGTCAAGCAAAATCAAGAAGTTCTTCATAAGTAAAGAAACAAAAAAATTAAGTCTTTACAACAAAAGAAAATATATTTGTGCGAAGCAGAAATCGCCATAATTTTTGTACTGAGGATGCTCACAGTAATTAACAAAATAAAAGCCTTAAGGAAAGTTTTGACAAATAATCGACTCTCATCCTCTTGTATATAGTACCGATCAAAGCTCCAATTAGTTCATGATGGATTGGACTCTGCTAAAATCAATTATTTGAATCTTTAATTAGGTACATGCCTAATTTTATAAAAAGTTAATCTTCTTCTTCTTGTCTTTTCTATATATTTAGTGCATTTGTATATTGTTCCATAAGCCCCAATAACAAGCGAGGCCTGGTCTGAAGCTTGAGGACTGTAAAGAAAGAAGAAAGCCCTGTGGAGATACATCAAGTTTAAAAAGAGATGCAAGGAGGGCTTTGCCGTCAAAAATATGGTCTGGTGTTAATTGGGTTTACGGACATTTTCTGCAGATGGAGAAAGATCGGGAATTATCTAAACATACAGTTGAACCTCTATGTTGCGAATTTTTTTATATAGCGAACTTTTTCCTTGAACCAAGAACATTTCACGATTTTCTTCGTAAAATGACCTCCCAATGGAGAAGTGCTTTTTCTATGTAACGAACTTCTTCTCTTATGATTCAATGTTTTTCTCCCTATTTTTGAAGTATTTCTCGACATTCCAAATTGTTCCATCATATAATACTTTTTATGGTAGTCTTAAATCTTGGTTTTATTAAGTAATAAAACCAGAAATCGGCAAGTTCAGTAACTTGCCGAGAGTAATAGAATTCTGGGAGTTTTATCAAAGAAGTACAAACTTTTTAACACCATTGTCCAGTTGACTGGAAACATCTTCGATATCCCCTTTCACCCTCAGTGGAGTTGTCTTGTGTCTTCGTTTCCTTTAACTAGTCTTCGTTCATTCGTAGTGTTGATCAGCTGTACTGGTAACTTCGTTTCTAGTAGCTCGGAAATGTCAAAACGTAAGTGCTTAAGCATTAAAGAAAACAACTGAATGTTTCAGAAAGTGGATAAAGGCGTGAAGAAACTTTCCTCTTGCAGGTTTTCTTTCTTTTTCTTTTTTTGATAGGTAAGATACATAAAAAAAAAATAGATATTACAAAGAGGTGTGAGAATATTTACTTTTTAAATACAGTCGACTCTCGGTAATTCAAACCTACGATAATACGAACCTCTCGATAATTCGAAGTATATGCTCAGTCCCTACAAAAACTCTTGATATTTCGAACTAAAACAATACGGTTTGGCACACTCAATATTTAGACGTAAAATCTGTGGCCGGCCAGACTACAACACGCTATAATTCGAAGCTATCTTATAAAACTCTCGACAATTCGAACACTCACCGTCATCTGCAGTCTTGTAATAAACAGGTTGGAGCTTGCAAGTCTTACGGGGTGTTGTCTCTGCGTGTCTCCTCTGTAACGTTGCCCTTTGATGACCACCTGTCTGTTACCCCTTCTTACTGTTTTCCGATTCCTCAGGCGAAAAGATACTTTTATTGTTTTCGTTTCTTTAAGTGGACAATAGACCAACCGCACCTGTTGTCAGTCGTCCATTTCTTTCGTTTAACGCATGACCTTGCTACACATGTGTTCAAAAAGGATGGCCCGCTTTTGTGAAGAAATGCGTAAGATTAGGAATGAATGTATTGAATGTATTCCCTAATACAGGACTTTTAACTTCTGTATAATATTTATACTGTGTAATATGTACTTTTTAAAAAATACTTTAAAATAATTGTATACATATGTACACAATAGTTGCTTTATTATACAGTTTCAAATTTAAATGTGTTAGAATAAAAATTCTCTTCGAGTAATTTGGAAGTTTTTTTCCTACCCTCTTGATAATTCGAAGTTTTTCATTGGTCCCTCCAACTTCGAATTATCGACTGTATATAGTGCTTATGAACTTAAAATATTTTTATGTGGTTTATAAAGAAAATTGAAAAATGAACTTCTGTATAACGAATTTTCCATATAACGAGCTTTTTTTCGCGATTTAGTGACTTTATTATGTTGAGGTTTGACTGTATTTTCATACCTTTGAAATGACCCGTGCGGAGACTTGTTACTGTGGACGACAGATTTCTAGAACAATTGAGCTGTGGGATAGTTAGTTTTAAGAAACTCTAACTTGAAACTTTGCATTCTCCGAGGGGACAGTGGAAGGTTGATCCAAAGTCCTGAACTTCCTTACCGAGGGCGTCGGTACATTCATTACACTAAATGTCCACGTGGGCAGGAATCCTCTCGGGTATACTTGGTTTATTAATTGGTCTGAGGAGAATGTTAAGGTATCCGAATACTCTAAAATTGTGAATTTTGCCAACAATTCACAATTTTTTTTATGATTCTATTTTATAGGCTATCTTATTAGCTTTATAAAAATACCAAGTTTATAATTTTCCGTTCGCTATAACAAAAACTAGAAGTGTTTTAGTAAAAGCAGATGCCATTACTTTATGCAAGATCACACTTTAAAACACGTTTTATTCGAAATGTGATTTTTTTCGAAAATATTCAAACGGGGTCAGCGATTGCTGAAAGAGTTTTGAAAATAATTAACTGAAATTTTTCTGTATAATTGTAGAAGTGTTTTAATCTTCAGATTTATCAATCACTGTTTTATTACAAAATTTACAGTCCCTTAAGTGAATATAATCACTGTTTTTTTTAAAGCAATTTCATATAGTAACTGAGATAAAGTGTTTAGTTGTTTTTTTTTAAATATTAAAATATCTCTTATCCTGAAGGTCATTTTGACAATGAATAACATAGCAACACATCAGAATTGAAAAATTGAAGAATTGTTCATAAACCTTTGGTACAGAAAGGACCGCGTTTGTGTTATTTTTTATCAATTTTTACTCATTTTTTTCCATATTAGTTATAATAATTTATTTTTTTTCTTCTTAATTTTAGCAAATTTTTCTTTAAATGGACTAAAAAAATTTAAAAACATAAAAAAAATCCACATGTCTCCATTTTTTTAAAAAAAAGTTGTAGCACAACCAGTCGGATACCTTAATGTCTTGCGTCAGATTGGTATCTGCATTGTAAATGGCCTTGAAATCTGATTTTGAATCTGAGAAAATTTCGTGAATCTCCGCTGCATCATCCTGGAAATGTGACACATAAAAAGAGGAGGGTTCCTTTATTGCAATTAATTCACTAGTGAAACTTGATGGTATTTGACCTGTGGGAATTTTGAATTAATCGTTAGCACCGGAAGGTGAATGCGTTAGATTCCCCCGTCTCCTCTGGTAAAGGAATTACACTAGACAACTTCAAAATTGTTTCCGGCTCAAAAATAGTTCATTATGATGTATTTTGGTCTGTTAAACACGAAAACCATCATAAAAACTTCAGATTAGCTCTTGTTTTTACGAATCAGAACTCGCTATTCATAAATAGCTGTGTTTTTACTCATTTTCACACTTTCTGTGTATAATCTTTTTGATGTTCATTTGAGTGGGTAGATGGAAGCTCTTGCCTCAGGATCAATTTTTATTTCAACGAAAGGCGTGTAACCACGCCACTTTACTTCAGGTGCGTTTTGAGTCTAACCTAGTGCATCAGTAGAACAAAGAACAGGCAATAGTGTACGATTCAAGCGATATCCGCTGTTTTTCGTCTTACAACTCAAGGTAAATCAACGCAACTATATTTAGGTATCAAAGATAAATGTGGTATAAGGATTTTTAGACAGCAAAAAGGATGAAAACTATCAACAGTTGGTGAAAGAACTTCTACAAAATTTTCATTACCCAGGATGCAAAATGTCTCTAAGGATCCATTTTATACATTCCCATCTTGATTTTTTCACTAAAAACTGTGGAACTGTAAGCGATGTGAACACGAACACGGTGAAAAGTTTCATCAAGATATCACAGCAATGGAACTTATATATCAGGGTCGTCGAGATGAATCTATGCTCGTAAACTACTGCTGGACAGTTAAAAGGGATACTAGGGCTTCGATATACAAGAGGCAATTCAAAAAGAAATGTTCACAAGAAATAAACTAAAAAATACTACTGATTTCTGAATTAGTTAGTAATGCTTTGTTCCTCAAATTTACCAATAAATTGATGGATGGTCTGTGGTATATTTTAAAAACAAGAGCAAATACATTTCCTTTACATATTCGTTTTTTTCAACCTAAAATTAGTAAGAATAGGCTATTTAAAACTAGGAAACAGACTAAAAATTGTTTTTTGTTACCTAGCGTTATTAGAGGAACCATCTGTAAAAATAATTAATGCGGTTTCCCTGGAAGGGTGAATGGATTGTATCGAGACCTTTCTGCAATAAAGCTTGTGTTGATTCTTTCTTAGAGCATGGTACAAAAAGTTCATAGATACTGAGAATTATTAAGTTGATTTTTTTTCTTTTAATATATAGAGTAAAAACATTTTTCTAAGAAAAAAACCTGTTTTTATTTTTAAGAACTATTATTACTGTGCGTAGCCCGATCAGGGTATGTTTGTTAAAAAAATTATTTTGTCGACATGTTCTTAGTAAAATTTTGATCAAAATGAGTGCTTTCTTTTATTAATATCCCTTTTTAATTCATTTTAATTTATAAATACTTTGATTAATAACTTAAATAAAGAAATAAAACATAAAATGGTGTACTTTTTTTTGTTAATTTCAGTCTCTTTTTGACGCCTAACTAATGGGCGTAGGTGGAAAATAATTCTTTTAAACTTAAGTGACAGAATAAAATTAATGTGACAACAAACTTTTTATTTCTACTAAGAATTCTACTATAACATGAAAAATTCGCTGTTTTAGTTTTGTAAATAACAGTTTTAAAAAGTCCCATTTTTATCTTAAAAAAAGTGCTCTGAAGTAATTAATGTTTTCTTTATTATTCTTGACACCAGTAAAAAAGTTAAAGAGCTGCTAATATATATAGATTTTCATTTTAGATTTAAAAATCCGGCTTTGCCCTTTTTTCCTTTAAAAATTTATTCTTTTGTTTTACATGTGAAGAAGGGTTATATGTTTAATTCATAAATAAGTAAAATTAAGTTTGCTTTCAAACAAAGGGAAAAAGTTTGGTTAGTAAATTTTCCCCCTAAAGGCTTCGACGAGGTTTTTGCTAAGGCTGAAGAAAGAACAGAACCTTAAATGTCACGAAAAATCTATAAAATGCGTAAAACACAAAATCTTTCTTGCAATATAATCAGTTATCTTAAAAAAATAAAATAAAAGAAACTTTTTAAAATACTCTTTTATATATAAAATGATTTCATAAAATATTAGTAATTTATTATTTTTGTGTTACTCATAATCTTCTTTAAAAAATATTTGAAGTACTTTTGGAAAGGGATGTTGTTTGGTTTTTAAATTTTGGCTTTGAGTTATGGGCTGCATCTTCAGGCAAAATTTGATCTTCAAAATTTTTCAATGTCTGCTTAATTTTTAGACAAAGGGTCGGCAAACTTAGAGCTGTGTGTGCCAAACCATTCTACTAATATGATTCAAGGTGCTACAATGTAGGAAATATTTGAAATTATTCGATTCCCGCGGCTATGCACGCAAAGTTAGGCAGTAGAGATCAAAAATACAGATTTAGAATTTAAATAATATATTAATTACTAGTTGAAGTTATCGAAGATAAACCTGCGTTTTTCTCACGGGTTGAATTTCAAAATAAATAAAATTCAGCTATTTATAGTAAACATGATATTCTTAAAGAGGGTAGAGTTGTTGTGAGGCAGTGAATCCAAACAATAAAAATAATTTTTTAATGAGTGTTTACATTGCAATTTGGCCTCACACTAAAAAAATTACATCCTTTTTGTTTGAAATTACAGAAAGGCATAAAATACGTTTAATTAAGAAAAACATTTTACATTGGAAAATATTGAAATTCGACTGTAAGCAAATCCGTGTCACAAAACCAAAAAACGAAATTTTAAAAGAACATTTTTTTTTTTTGACAAATTATTAGAAAAACAACTGTAATCCCACCACAAAGAATTTTTTAAAAAACGAATAAATGCAATTATAAATAAATATAATAAAATGTGCAAAAATTTCCCAAAAAACTGTTCGAAACATTGATTTTCGCAGAGTTAGACTTGACACGTCTTATGACGTAAAATCTCCATTTAGCTGAAAAATCGCTTAAAAATTGAACTTTACAAAAATTTAAAGCGAATTTTAACAAAAAAAGTTCTGTTTGAGGTTAAAAACAAAATGACCTATAGTTTCCACTTGCCAAGTTTCATGCTTCTCTGTTGCTTAGTTTGGCTGAAAAAGCTGAAATACACACACAAACTACTTTCTTTTATTAATAAAGATTCATCATTTAAAGATATTTATTGCCATAAAAGCATAACAACTTAAAATATAACTATTCCTTCAACATAAATAAAAAAATTAAAACTATACACATAAATGTGTATCTTTTAAGAATATTTATTAACAAAATTTTGATTTTTTCCCTAAGAGATTTTTTTCTTTTATAGTTGGTGCCCAAGCTTCCGGTAAAAAAATAAACTTTGTACTTTAAGCAGCAAATACTTCATTTTACAAGTATTACAAAATCATTTTTATTCGCGTTACACAATCTTTGTATTCGCGTGAGTCACATTTAAACACGCAAAAGATGTTTTCTTTTACATTGAACACGCAAACTACATGCAAGCTGATTCAGAAGAACGGTTTTATGGCAGAGCATTGAGAAAGTGAGAGATAGCCTTTAAATAGAAATGCACGAGACATAGAGAGGAGAAACAGATCAATTTAACTTTATCTTATAATTTTGTAAAGTAGTGGAATACACTGAGAATTATTCCACGTGCCATAATTTGCCGACCCCTAGTGTAACGTGCCAATGAAGATCGCTCCACTCGCTACATATAGCACTCATAGCATTGGTTACTGATACTTAGTTTAGACAAATAGCCTTTGTGACTCTCTGGGTTGCGACTGTAATAAATAATTGACAACCATGTCTTTTTTTTTTTGGACTAGGGATCTTCTGTGTTCCACGGAACCCTGGGACGCTTAGAGTCACAGCAAAAAATTGAAAAGAAAATTTTTAATGGGTATACAAAATAAATTCACTTTCCATATGAAGTTTGTATCACTACACGTATCTAAAGCTTTCCCAATCATTAAAAGTGAAAATTTTATTTTCCATAATATAACGGTATTTTGAAATAATTTTTAATCTTTAGTTATAGTATATGAAAGAATATTAACACATGAATATGCTGCTGTTTAATAAACCGGGTTTCCCCAAATTATTTTATACTCATTGGTACAATGGTTGGCCGAACTAAATAGTTTTCTATTTAGACAAGCATCTTTTTTCATTTCTGGGGGGAAATGTCTATTTAAAAAAATAAGAAATACTTATCAACATATTTGGCATTAAAATCTAAATTTAAGCAAGAACGGTTCCTAGATTTTAGGCTGCAAATTCATAAAAAATACACAGGATTTCTCACACAACTATAAATATTTAAATGCCATTCAGAACAACGTATTTAAGTGAAAGCTTTTTTTCAACGTGAGTGACTACAAAAATAAAACACTACAATAAAATAAACGCAGAATATGAAACCCGACTGCATATCATTTCAATAGACATAGATTTTGAGAGCTTCTAAAAACAAAAACAAAAAAGAACATATCACAGCTACTAAATACAATGCATAGGTATGAGGCACGAATCACAAATTAATATTATTAAATAAATTAAATAAAAATTACAGTATAAAATATTTTAGTAACAAATACAATCATTTTTTTGTATTTATATGAAGTACCTATAACATGTTGACCTATTTTAAATATTATTTTGGCATATATTCTCTTAAGTGTTTGTGGAATGGGTTTCACGAAAACCCTTATCGTTCGATAGGTTCCGTAAGTCTAAAAAGTTTGAATACCACTGCTTTAGACAAATATATATAGCTGATCACATATAAATAAATATAAATATAGTTTTCTATTTAAATAATGACATTCTCTCATTTTTCTTTCTGAACTTGAAAGGCTTCAAATATATAAGGAAATTTGTTAATGCCTGAAGAATAAAGATAATATACCATCTTCTGATTGCAGTATATATAATTATCTGTGTTTATTTTTAAACTCGCTTTTCGGATTGTTATCTTTATATGATAAAAAAAGAATTTCTTGATTCTAAAGAACTTTAAAGAATGAAAACGATTTTAAATGAGACTGGAATGTTTTTCTCTTTACATTAGCTTAACGCAAAAAGTTCTTTACATTTTTGCTTCTTATTATGGTATCATAAAAACCATTTAGTACTGGCTTATTTGTTTTGAAGGATCGAAAAACTTTTCCTCGTTTCTGTCATTAGTTTTCAAACAATCCAGCAAAATGGTATGTAATCAGAACTTTTTTATTCTTTCTTCTTTCGAGAGAGAGAGATCCATTTATTCCTTTCAGGAATCATTATTCGGATTCGTCTTGAATTCGTTAGTTCTTCTTTTTTTCCCTCTAAAAATATTTTGGAATAATATTTGTGTCATTAAGAAATGTTTTCATAAAAACTTTCCAAATATATGTAACTTGAAATTTAAAGTATATATTTTTCATGTGGCTTTACACAAATCTAGTATTTTATAAAAATGAAAAGTTGGCTTGATTTTTAAAAAAATCATGTTGTTCATAAAAATACCTTCGGTAAAATATACAGAATTGTTTTTTAATTCATTTCTTGAATTTGATTTATAAGATTTTTAAAAATCTATTGAATCCGCTGAATTTATTGCTATTGCTAACGGAATAAATGTTTAAAAATCCAACTAAATGCTGGTAATCACAGTAGCCTAATCGTTATGGTCACGAACACGTGGCCGGCGTGTTGTGAGTTCGAACCCTAATGCTCCTGGACCCAGCAAGTAGAGGAGCTGAGTGATTGGTTGATTGTTTATTAGCCTTTAACTATAGAGTAATACGAGTGCTATTGGCAACGGACCTCGTCATTTTAAACTTTGAGGGTGACCCTGAATAAGCAACACCCCTCCATTAACTACCACACAACGCCAACTGGAAGACTCTGATCCTCGATAGTTTTAATCCACTTCAGTACCTCTACACGAAGGTCTTCAGTGGTATTAAGTCTAGAATGCATGAGTTCGTGTCCATAACCAATACACCATTGTGGCCACTTAAATGGTTTAAAGCATATTAAGTTTGCCAGGTTTCAAAGTTCTCCCGTTGGCGTGGTGCAGTAGTTTGAAGAGGTGGATCCCAGCTCACGTATCGTGTTCGTCGAGGTTAGTTGCCAAGGCCCTCGTTTTGCTTTATAGTGCGACTTTTATAAACACTCATTCACCCAAAGTAATCCATCGATGTTTATGGTTTTAAGTACAAATAATTTTTTTCTTGTGATCTATTATATCGGATTCTGTTTCTATCAAAAACAAGAAATTTGGGTCCTCATTTTGGCGGAATAGGAGTCATTCACTTCGTTAGAGTTGAATTAAGCATAAATATTATAGGTGTTTAATTTCACTCTTCTTATCAAAATATCAAAATTACTTACGTTAGGGGAGCAATATCCGAGCTGAGTCCTAGCAAAATATATATAACTTAATTTACAATGAAGCCTTTATACCCCTTAGCTAGAAGAATGCACTGCTAACTTAAAGCAAGTTTATTCGGAATCTTTTCCTAAGTTAATATTACTGTAAGACTCTGAATAATTTCAGAAACTTCCCCTCTCGTTTTGCTAACATTCACGTATGCTTCATGGTATTCTCAAAATCCGGTAATTACAGTTACGGTTAAATAGTAATACCTAATTGTGTTTATTCCGATTCCTTTAGAAAGCGCTCATGTTAGACAACGTAATAAAAAGCCCCTTAGGTTACTTAAGAGAAAAGTGCGGGAGAACCCTTTAAGTAATAATCAGGGGGGAAATAACGAATTAAACCATTTGAAAACTTAAATTTGATGTTATTGAAATTTCCTAACTAGTTATTAGGCGCATTTTACACCTGTTTCAACTAATTTTCCATTTGAGAGGAAAAGGTAGCTGCTCACTCCTTTCTTTATAGGAAAGTATTTTTTTTTTTTTTTACTTTTGATGACTTTTTGAACGATATTTATTTAGAGAATGTCTCCATTGACGTCATCTGCAATCTCTAGTTTAGACGACTGATCTACCGATTCAACATGTACTTCTAAGCTACTTCGCTAGTTGTAAATTTTTATGATCAAAATTTCTTGGCTAGACTTTTTTTATATATTATATACGATGTTGGTTAGGATTTATTTCCCGGGAAATAGTAAAATTTTCATACTTTTTTGTATTTCCGGGAAAGATACTTGGTTCCCAGGCATAACATGTAGCTGAAATAATCAATGCTTGAAAGATTTTTAGAGATAAAATAAGCAATTTCAAAAGCATTAATTGATATTAAAAGACAAATAATAGCTAATGTAAAATTTGAAGCTGAGTTCAATTGTAACAGGCTTGATGGCAGAAAAAATTCTCCTAGAAAACTATGTAGTTAAAACTCGACTTAGCTTACTGCAGAAGGTGTATTTACTTTCCTTTTTGGAGAATTGAACGTATAAAACTCAAAATTTGCTAAGAATATGAATTGTTCTCCAGTTCAAAAATTTAGTGAGAGACGCAATGTTAGTTTGGTCGTTGTATGCAGTTACTGTTGATATTTACCATACACCAAATAAAATAATAATAATGATAAGGTCACTTTCTGAGGAAGAAGAATCACTCTTGAAATCTTAGCAAAAAGAAGAGAGCATGAAAACTGGAAAAGAAATCTTTAATGATGGACTAAAAATTAGAAAAAGCGATCCATTCAAAGCCAAAGGACCTATTTTCTAAAACTAGAAATAATTCTGGTTTCGACAAAACAGTGGAGCAAGAAAGGCAGTTATTTTGCTCAACATAAAGCTGATCATCCAATATTATGAAACTGTGAGAAGATTTGAATGGAAATTCCTCCAACATCAGGTTAAGTTGCGAGAACATTTTCAGCTAGGGGGTTGTTCATAATAGATCTGTAAGAACTGGGCTGAGTCAGATTGCCAAGTTTTTTAAAGTCATACTTTAAAAATATTTTTTATTTGTGTACATTTTAGCTCAATATATAAATGAGAATAAATTTTGGAATTTATGAGTGTCCTTTTTTTACATAGTAAGTGGTGACAGTTAAAAATATCTTGTTTTTAGAATTCTCAAAATTTTAATGCATTTCTGAGAATTCCGGGAATGATTGTTACTTTCCAAGGATTTCTGAAAAATGCAGGGAAATTAGAAACCCTGAGGGAAGTATATTCAACCAACAGTTGCAATCAATTGCCATTCAGTGTGTAAGGTTCTCAAGGCGCGCCTAAATGTGTGGGAGAATTGGAAAGGTGACTAGCCATACATTTCTTAAAAAAATCTAATTTATTCACAATATTAACCACAACACAAATTCAATCGATCAAGGCTAAGAGATGCCCCAAATTAATCAATATGAAGACAATTAACGATGTGCGCGAGATATGAGACTTCAATTCTTAATACACTTACTCAAGGCAATAGCTCTGACTTCTTAGATATTTAATCTAGATTCAATCTCCAGTGACAATTGGTCACCTTAAATATTCAATTATAAAATATTAAATATCCGCGATTCACATTCAATTTGATTAATTCTCTGCTCCGCTAGCAGTCTAACCAATCTCTCTCCCTCTAAGCTGAAAACATAGACTATATACAGTAGCCTTAATTTACATAATCACGTCTTCTTCTTCGAAGAGGAGTTTCAAAGTAAAATAATTTTTATAGACCAGAAATTCTTCAAGAGGACAATTAGTGAAAAGTGCACTTCTGAAATAGAACCGACACAAGAGTTCTATTTCAGAAGCCCCCTCCCCCTTTACATGTTAATGTTCTTTAAAAAAAAAACGAAATTTTTATGTATACAAGGGATGTCCAGAAAGTAAATTTCGTCTCTTTTTTTTTAAAATTGAAGATGGTACATCAGGTGTAAAATAAACCGCCATAAGAAACCACGTTGTTTGTTCAAAGATGGAAGAAGCGCCTGCGTAGGAGAAATGATGCATACGCAGCTCTTTGAAGAGAGAGCAGCAGCAGACTAGTGTGTCCGAAGTTATTCAAGTACAAATTACGATGGTAGGCAGACGTGTGCTGACAACGTGGTCGACAAGGGAACGTGTTGTTTTCTGGTATAAATGGGCTCGTGGGACTAGAGTGTCCAACATCCAACAACGCCTACAGACCGTGTATATTGAAGAGATTATATCTCGTCAAATTAAGGTTGCTGGTGTTGCACGTTCAGAGAAGGAAGGAAAACTGCGTAAGAGGAAGGTCGAAATGAGCATCCCTTTGTATCCATGGATGAAAATTCCTCTCCTCTGATAAGATTTTGTCCTGTTCTCAACGCTGAAAGTCGCAATTCTCGGGACATAACTTTCAAATCAATGTTGAGGGAGAGCAGGCTATGCAACAGTTCTTCGCATCGCAGGGCATTGGGTTTTAGCAGAGTGGTTTCTTCAAACTGATTGCAAGCTAAGACGAAGGTCTCAATGTCATTGGCGGCTATGTCGAAAAATACAATGTAGTTCCTGATGCCATGGTGAATTTTTTATGGAAATAAAGATTTCGTTAGATAAAAAAAAAAATGATGAACCGCTTTTCGTAATGTCCCTTGTAAATAAGACTCCTGTCTTTGCATTATATCAGAATGTTAATTCCATGGAATTCTTAAATGTATTCAGAATTATACTGTGTTTTTTATTACAACAGAGAACACCTGAACAAATATGCGAAATTACTATCCGTTGAGGCTTTCATTTCTGTGAGCATTATTTTTATGGGCCCTCTTTAATGATCTATGTTCTTCAAAACTTTAAAAAAATATTTCTAAAAATATTCTGTATCATCAGCTAAAAAAAGTGCAATTTGAGAAGAAAAAACCTTTTCAGTTTTTATTCTTATAATGTACTTTATTGAATTCAAATAAGCATTGCAGCATAAATTCCAAGTAGTAATAAGATATATATGGCCGTGTGTAGCCTTGTGGTTAGAGTATCGGACTCCAAACTGGAAAAGCTTGGTTCGATGCTACCAAATACCCTCCGAGTACACACGGAGGAGTACGTACTCGTTAAATCAGTGGGTCCAAAAGTCTTGTGGGTGGTCGCAGTACAAACAAACGGGTGCAGGGGTGTGGAGAATACTTTCCTCTTCTCCAGTTCCATGTCTTAAATGTGAAAGGGGAGATGGTGTCGCCCTCTATCGTGTATGAACCGAGCCAAATCGTACTATAACCTGGATGGTACTAAAGGCTAACGATAGGCGTACACCTCGCCCCTTGCCACGATGAATTTCGTGGGCCTCAATCTGACACCGTCAGACAGGTGGCATTAGAAAGAACAACAATAAGGTATATTCTTTTGAATAAATGAATTGATGTTTAGGAATTCAAAATGGCTGATAAACTCTTAAGAGTAACACAAATGTCTGTTCACCATTTTGAATTTGCGAATCTAGTGCTAATCCTAAGCGATTTAAAAAAAAATTCTTAAAAGTTTGAAAACCCATAAATAAATTAATAAAACAGACATAAATACATTTTTAGGAATCGGAGTCTAAATGTAATTCCAGAAACCCTTTGATGCTTTTGTGCTCTTTTCGGGTGCACTATGTTATATTTAAGTCGATGCATCAATCTAAACTTAAGGTTGAAAGTGTAATTTGCATAGTTTTAATATCACATCCACGAGATAAACATGGAGAGTGGACGGGAAACTTAAATTTGGAGTCTTCGATAAAGAATATGTAGTAGTTATCAAGAAGAAAATAAAAACAATACAAAAAATAAAAGGAAGACTTAGTTCAGAAAACCTTGTTTTTTTATGCATCGTGTATGATGCATATTATTTAAGGATGTTTCATAAATATGTTATGCGTAGTATGACTACATGAATATTTTGGTTTGTAAGAAATATTTGCTGTAATTATATAAAACGTATTTACATTTTTTAAAAAAATTTTAAAAAATTGAAACAGAATTTTTATTTTTTTTCGGTATAAAAAAATACATAATGTATTTTTGATGTTAAAATCTTCAATAATCAGATAAAAATATTAACTCAATTGTAAAGGACATAACATTATAATATATGTTTATGATGTTTATTTATGATTATTATCATTATATTATATATTTATGATATTTGTGCAAAATCATTCAATTTATATTAATAACGAAAAATTATTTACAACACTGAACATTTAAACATTGATTAAAGTTTTTAAATACGTAATGTTTTTCAAAATAAATTAAATAAATAAAATATGATAAAACACTTGTTACAATTATTACATTTAAATTATAAATAGCTGTAATACACTAGTAAAATTATTTGATATTTTCAACAGATGGCAGCACAAGTATTTAGTGCATTCATGTGAACAAAGTATGTATATATTAGCTAAACTTATATATACGTAGGTTCAGATATTGCATACATACACACACACATGATATAATGAAATTACACTTACGAATATTTTTGTTTATTCGACTTGTTTGGCACTCATTCAATAAACTAAAAATCACTATTCAATGACTAATTTAAAGGATTTTAACACGCTTTTCAATCGAGTTATATTGTTTAAAAAAATGATTACTTTTTTTATGTCTAATTGTTTTAATGCGATTAAGAAGCAAAGTAGCAATAAAAATGCTAAATAATGTAAAATAAAATTTCAGATTTCACCTTAAATTTTCACCTATCACTCTTTAATTCAATAAAATATATTTTCTGAATTATCGGTAATCTTGAGATTTTTTACAGTTATTAATAAAACCAATCAAAAATTTAAAAATACTAATCTTTATTTATTGTTTTTTAATACTTTATTGTACAGTAGAGCGCTCAGGAATTTTTCAAAGGTGGGGGGTATAAAATCAGGATTTCTTCGGTTTTTTGCAGGTTCATTTTAATTAGTCAACAGTCAATAAATTCTTATTCAATAATAACTCAATTAAAGTTAAAAACAAAATAACTTTAATTATCCATTAATTACTAATTGTTAAACTGGTTCGGAGCTGGTTATAGCGCCAGCTACTCGCTTCAAAAGGTTTCATACATCTAATAAGCAAAACACTTTTTTACAAAAACAAGGGGGAGGGTTACAACAATTTTCTGGTGTAAGGAATCATCGCCAAAGGGTCGATGAACTGGGGTTTTAACAGGGGGGGGGGAGTCCACCATTCTCAAATCATATCACAATACGCAACCCAACATATTCTTTTGATTTTGTCGATTGTCTGGAACAAAAAAAAACAGTAAAAATAAATTATTAAAAATAATTAGCGTAATTAATAAAATTAATTATTAATAAGAAGTAATTAAATTTTATACACATAGAATTATAATAAATCGAAGAAAAAAAAACTCAAGGGTTGGGTGGGTGGAGGTCCGGACCTGGGGACCTCCTCCTTTGTGTGTGCCAATGTTATTGTAATATTGTCAAAGGGCATTAGTTTTCTATTATATTCCTATTTATTAAAAAACAAGTACTTGATTCATTACAGTACTTTCTACCTAACTCAGTTTTGGACGAATGATTAAAATGATATTAACCCAGAGCTTCTCAAACTTTCAATGTCTGTGACCCAATTTTCAATCATACGCGCCCCTGTCCATACAATAACAATGTACTGAATTCAATGATAATATACTTTGACGCTAAAGCTACAATACGACTAGAATTATAAACCATACAAATTATCAAGATAAGTATTAAAATTTATATATAATTTTGTATATCACATACTTATGGGGGTAAATTAACTTATATTAACGTAGCCTACACATTAACTTAGTATTGATGGATTAATGATATGAAATACATTGTGTGCAGCTCAGATACATTAATAAGTATATTATATCAGTGTATTTTATTTATAATGTCAGAATGTATTTTCTTTTTTGCTCTCGTTCAGTAAATTAATAGTTTTAGATCATCTTTTATTTTCGACTTTTTGATATCCTCGCGCCCCCTAGTGAGATTATTACGCCCATCCCCCTACAGTTTGAGAAACGCTGTATTAACCTCCTTTATCTCCCTCCCGTCAAAATGAGTTGGCCTCCTAGTGCTATTTTGGGTTTGGAGAATCCAAAGGCAATGTATTAATTGTGTGTATGGATAATTTTTTACATCCGGTAAAACCTTTTCTTTTTTAACATATTCGATGGCAGTTCAAGACTCTTTTCTATGTAACGAGATATTTGCTTTATTTTCAGCTGTTTATATTACACTACTCTTTATATTTACATATATTTTGTGTAACACAAAAGAAACGAGACTGGTCCAATAAATCATTATATATTTGCAAAATCTGTGACATTAACACCTTCAAAGTTCACACACTTCTGCAGTCAGTTCTGCCATTGCTGGTAACAGTTCTGGAACGAGGTTTTTCGAACGTCCTTGAGAAGATTCTCTGTTTTTGCCTGATCCTCTTCAACTGAGGTAACATGGGATCTCTTTAAGCAAGATTTAGTTGTAGGAAATAAAAATAAAGTCGCATGGAGCCAAATGACACACACTTACACGCAGGTGAATGAGGAAGCTGCATCATCACAGTTATGTTTTTTTCTGGTCAGAAACTGCTTGGCAGATCAAGCCGAGTGAGCGGGCGCATTGTCCTGGTGCAAGCAACTATCCATAAATCCACAACTGTGGCCTTTTTTTTCCTAATTTTTTCACAAAGATCTTCAATGTAGTAGTATTGATTAGCAGTCTGACCACTCAATCATTACAGTTCTATTAATGTCGAAGAAGTCAAACAACATTACCTTGAATTTTGAATCTGACCATGCGTTCTTTTTGGCGTCTAGGGTATCCTAGAGACTTCCACTGCATCGACTGGTACTTATTTTGTAGGTCATTGGTAAAAATCCATGTTTCATCAAATGCTGCAACAGATTCCAACAAATTTTCGTTTTCAATGTGTTCTGAAATGTGTGCGCCTACTTCTTTACGACGTTGTTTTTGGTCATCGGACAAAACTTTTGAAAAAACCTTCACACAAATCTTCTTGATGCGTAATTCGTTAGTTAAAATGTGCCAAACAGCTTCCCTATCCAAGTTAACCAGCTTCGCCACTGCACGAACACTCAATCTTCGGTCACCCCGGATCACATCACGAACTTTGGTAATGATTAGTTATGTAATCGCTCATCTTGGGCACCCCGAATGTTCCACACTGTCTCTAGCCCCTGAAAAACGCTTATGCAGTTCCAAAACACATTCACGAGACAGAATTTTATCTCCATAAGCCCCAGTTAGCATTGGCAACTTATTTCTTAAGTTTCACTGGAAACTTGATGTTGATTCGCTGTTCAGTTTTTGCCTTAGACATTTTTCTGGCGAAGTACGGTTGTAAGAGTTCTCTCAATGACATAGTACTCTCAATTAGCGTAATGGTGACGCCGAAACTGGTCACATGAATAGGGGAGGTGTGTAGGCTAAATAGTTGTTTCCAATTCCATTCTTTTTTCAAGTTGCACACTTAGTCTTGTTTCTTTTGTGTCACACTTTATCTCGGTCGTCGTATGACAATGGTCATTATCGTGGTCGAGCTCGTAGTAGGTGTTGTTTCTGCTGAGTCGTGGCTTCTAGTCCTGATGTCAATGTTTGACCCTCCACTTAGGCGGATTGTTGAACAATAAATTTGTCGAGGCTCACAGTTTTCACGTTGGTGTGGTTCTGAAATTTGGAGAGTTGTGTGTCAGCTCACACAGATGTCTTCATCAAAAAACGACCGTTGTTAAAAATTATCAGATATGTCACCAACAACATTCTTGTTAGCTCATAGTGCGAAATTAATTATCAGTCAAAATTTCATAGTGTTTTTATACAAAACAGCCAAGTTTCTTCTTAGTATTTTTTTTATTTAATTTTATTATATTTATCTAATAAACTGAACTCAGTGGTGCAACAGCTTAAAGACGGCCATGAACTACTGTGGCCGTCTCAGTTTACGTGACCTGAAGCACTGAGGTGTTCCGATTCGGTGGCCCTTCTGAAGCGAAACCCGTAATGGTTAGTTTCCAAGCAAGGTTGGTACTTTTTTATCGACCCACTGAAGGGATGAAAGGTTGAGTCGACCTTCCCCAGCCCTAAGTTTGAAGCCCGAACCTGTAGCGTGGAAGCGCGATACGCTATGACTCAGCCACTGGGCTTCAATTAACTAATAACAAACAAATTTACACCAATTATTATTTAATGATAAATAATAATGCAGATAACCATAACTTGCATGTTAAATAAAATCGTTTAATATTTTCTGCTAAGAAAAATTTTCAATTGGAAATATTATTTCCCACTATATTATTTTATAAACTAAACTCAGCGGTGCATCAGCCTAAAGAGGGCCAAGGCCTACTGTGCCCATCTCAAACTGAGATGGGCACAGTAGACCTTGGGCACTGAGGTGTTCCAATTAGGTGTTCAATCTGAAGAGAAACACTCAGTGTTTAGTTCTCATGCAAGGTTGGTACTTCTTTATCGACCCACTTAAGGGATGAAAAATTGAGTCGACCTTGCCCAGTCCGAAGTTTGAACCCCAAACCTGTGGCATGGAAGCGCGATACGCTCTGCCACTGGGCTTCAATTAACTAATAATAAGCAAATTTACAACAATTATAATTTAATGATAAAAAACAGATGTCAATTTGCCTCCTAAATGAAATCGCTTAATACATTTCAGCTAAGAAAAATTGTTAAGCTAAAAAAAATTATTTTCCACAATTATTTTTGTATTGCCATCACACATTCAAAAAATAAGCGCAAATTTTATTTTCAATAAAATCACTAACAATAAATTATTTTTTCTTTAATAAATTAACGAGTTGTTAAAAATTTAAGAGCTTTTAAAACAAGTTCTTTCATCCCATGAAGTGGATCAAGTTTTCGCACGCTTAATTTTTTTGTCTTTATAAATTAAGCGCGTAGGTGGACACTTGATTACTAATGATATTTTTAAATTAATTTATTAAACTGAGTTAAGGAGATTAAAATATTTTTAGATTTACCCACAAATTAAAATATGACAGTACCGCTTTTTAAAAGTAAAATAGGAATTAAAAAGTCTCGAATAATGAGGTAATATAAAGCGCCTCCAGATATTAATTTTTAAATGTGATTTTTTAAACAAAGTTCTCTTCAAAATACTTCAACTAATCAATATTTTTTGGATGTTCCTGAATAATTTAATTAATTCATTCATTATTAATCTGTTTTGCAATACATGGACAGTTTTTTCTTATTTTTTCCTAATAATTAATGAATGTAAAATGTATGCGTAGTTACATTTCTGGGAATTTCTTTTTTTAAATTTCAAAGAAATTTAATTTATCTTCTTTTCTTTTCTAAAAAAAATTTTAATTTACAAAACAATAGAAGTTTTTTTTTTTAGTAAATTTGGAAACATTAAGTATATAATTAGGAATTTGTGTAGTATGCAATGGTATTGTGTAGTATGCCTCTATTTTTAAAATCGATTGTTTTTGGAACGAGAGATAAAAGAAAACTTTCTTATAATTGAAAATTAATGTTTTTAATGAATTCAACACATTTTATTTTTTAATTCACTATAAAATATATCTTTTATTTACTTGTTTATAATAAGCAATTTCTCATTTTTCGACTAAAGATTAATTTACTTTCGGTATCATGAAATATTTTTTTTTCTTTTTGGGAATATTTCTAGCCTCCAGTTACAGAACAATATATTAGTATGAATTTTTTCAAGTTTCTGCTAAGTTAATTGTTTTCCGAGTTTATTATGCATCACAGATTACCAAATTAGTTATATCTAGTTCATGTAAAAGATTTAAAGCTGCTTTCCATCCGGTATAACTACTCTGCCGTAGAGTCTGAGTTCGAATCTTGCAGAAGGCATGGATGTTTGTAAATGTATAGTGCCTTTGCGGATGGGGGGGGGGTACTTTAGATGACCGTCGTGCCGCAAGTCCTCTCGTGAGTTTGGTGGAAGGGGAAGAGAGGTGGGGCATCCCTGCTCACCCCCAGGGTGTTCTACCTCAAATTTGGGGTGGAATCAATCCAAAACGTACTGTCACCAGTATGGTGCTCAAAGCTAAGGCTAACGTACATCTTTGCGACGATGAATTTCAAGGACATCGATCTGACACCAGCATTAGAAACAACAAAAGTAGATTTAAAAATGCCAATTTTTTTTCCTTATCGCTTTTAATGAATTTTTTAAAAAAATTTGGCTAACTTCTCTAGCTAGTTCTCCGCGATATGCAACAAGCTAAGAGAGATCTTGAAAAAAAATTTCATACAAATCGTACAGATAATGCTGTACTCTGAAGAAAACTACACACATTCTTGTGTAAATAATTCAATATCTATGAAGAAAAAGCATTTAAAGTCTAAGGAAAACTGTATTTTTTTTCATTCATATATTTCCAACTTTGATGAAAATATATGAATGACTTAATGAGACCATATCTGTAAAAATAAGGGTTAACCATTTATGACTCACTACAAGTTTTTTTTTTCAAAGTTAACATTTCTTTGTGTTTCTAAAGTTTCTTTACCTGAGAGAATTAGCTGCATGAGATTTTGTTTCACCCAGCGAAATATTTCGCTTTTTTCTTAAGACTAAGAATGGTTGGAATTTCACCGTTGTCTATCCTCTTAGGGGTTAGGGGGTCCTCCACAGTCACCTTCAAGTTCAGCGAAGTTAAATAAAGTTCAGTTAGTCCACAATACTGTTAACGAATGTGACAATTTTTCTCATCTAGCAAATTAGATTACTATATTACCGTAAAATCCGGGGTATAACGCGCTCCTATGCTTTCAAGCTGAATTCTTTAATTTTTAGGTATATTCGCCGTATAACGCGCAACCCCTTTTTAACCAAAAAATCTGAAATATTAGTATACATTGCTCTTATGTTTTGAATCATTTATTTGAGGTACTCGTATTACCCAAGTTTTTTGAAAAAATAGTATACCTCTAGAACTACAGCTCTTTTAGTTCATAAGGAAATGCATTTCTTTTGAATAAACAGTATTTCTATTCATGTAAAAGTAATTTTTTATGCTTTTATCTTTTGCTATTTTTAAAGCTCTTGATTTATACCCGGCGTATAAGGCGCACCCTTCACTTTCGATCTTATTTTTTGTGTTAAAAGTGCGTGTTATACGCTGGATTTTACAATAATTTGGTATTTATATACCGTATACTACTTGTTTACTTGATTTCTCAAGTAGTATTTGTGGAATTTTCTAATAAATACACCATTTTATTAGATATATCTGACTTTTTTTCCTTCTTTTTTTGTTCTATCTACGTAACGTATAAATGATAATAAATTTCAAATACATATGTATTTATTCTGAATGGTCAAGTTATTATGACCATTCCTTTTATACAATATTGGACCACCTTTTGGCTTTAATACTCGACTCTTCTTGAGTTATCGGCATGGACTCTTCTTGATATACACTCTATGTGTTATTGGAGGTGGTTTGAGGAATTTAAGACCATATCCAATGAATTGAACTTTGCAATGTCTTCAGATGGGATGTTCCTGGATCCAGCTGCTAGATGCCCAGATTGATCTCCTCTCACACATTCTCATTTGGAGTAAGCTCTGATGATTTTACAGGCCAACTTAGCAAGGTGAAAAAGTTTCTGTCCCGCGTTTTGAACGACCTGAAGGCAATGCAAGCTGTATGACAGGGAGCATTATCCTGTTAAAAGTATCCATCTTTGGTAAGGTATTTTATTAATGTAAAACTTATATATATATACTTGTGCTATAACACTTAAATACCCATAGGCACACACACACAATCAGACATTCTTCCTCAAGAATCAAAGGACCCGTGTAATAATAAAGCACATCCCTCAAACCATAATATTGCCACCACTAGATTGATGAGTTGTAACAATCCAGATGAGGTTCGTATTTTCATCCTGTTTATTTCCATATTTTCACCCTATCATTTATTTAGTGGAATTGAAAACGTGATTTATTAGTCCACATGGATGCCATCAACAGTCCAATCCTTCCGCTCTTTTGTTACCTGGCGACGTCTGTTCATTTTCAAGACCTACAGTAGAAGTTTTCGATCAGGTTCGTAGCCTATCCAGTGTAACATGCGGCAGAGAACGTTCGTTCAGAGACGCTCACAGTTGTTCCTTGATTAAGATTTTCCGCATTTCGGTTGCTTTTCTGTTGGACTGGACAAATTTCGGAATTCTTCTTTCCAACGAACACCGGCGACTAGCTGTTAGCAGGGGTGCTCTTTGACCTACCGGCCTGCAGCTACACCGTGCATGCTTTAGACGACTGAGATGAAAGGAATCCCTATGCGGGACAGTCGTTAAAGACCCACCCTTTGCCTGTCATTTGCCTTCTTACGCCTGTTGTTTGCGACTTTGCAGAAGGAGACTGCACTGCAAAACCATAACCCTGACGTTGCGATCTGTTTTTCAGCTTAGGAATCCATCTCTGTAAACATTAATAGCTGCTGTTCTTGAACACTTCGCAAGTGCGGCTGTTTTGCTAATACTAGTTCCAACGCTTCGAGCATCGAGAATCATCCCGTGTTCAAACTCAGCTATAAATCACGTTTTCCTCCTATTTCTTTACCAGAAGCACAATGCAGTCTGGTGTTTCACTATTCCTATGTTTCATTCTTATTCAGTTGTTAATATGTCAGATATATTTACAAAAACTCTCATTAGGGGTTATAGACCACATTCATAATATTTAATTTTTAATACAATATGTTTAATAATATTTTCCCCATATATATATATTTTAATATTGAGTGATAAGAGGAAAAATAAAAAGAGATTCATTTCTGAATATTATAAACTATTATAGGGTCCCTTAGCACCAATCACTCTGAGACTTACGTTTTATCCTGAATAATGCTCCTGAGGGTAATTGCATGAAATTTAAGTGATTAAGTGCTACCCAAATAAAAATTTTACGCTATATTCAAAGCATTTTTAATTAAAAGTGACAATTTTAATTGCTTATTAAACTTCTAAAATTAAAATTTTTCTTTCAAAAACCCGATACCTTTTCAGAATTAAGTGGAGAATGTTCTAAGCAACCTGTATTCCTGTTTGTAATTACTTAACTCTTTAACAGCAAATTTTCTTTTCTATTTCGGTTCGTCTCAGTATATTTAACAGTCATTTCGTACATCTTCAATCGGAATTGCGAACATTATTACTTCTTTTTCTTGTGATAATTCGACTGTATATATAAGTATGCATTTGCAAATTAGTGCTTACATATTTGAGTGCACTTGTTCTGAAAGTTAAAACAAAATAACCAACACACACACGGATATTTCTCACTCAATTTTGATTAAAATTAATCTTAAATGACGTTGTACGGTTCACACAATTTTTATCAATAAAAAGAGGAAAAATAATGAACACATTTTATTAATTTCAAAAGATCTTTTGAGGTATGAGGCACAACAATCATCTAATTTACCTCGATAGTTCCAACAACACAAACTAGAAATTTTTCACTAGCTCATTGCATTTAGCTGAATTGTAAGCCTGTCGCTGTTCTACAATCTGAAAATAACATTTTTGAAGTAAAACTTCTTTACGCACGCTTGACTTGGGGAGTAAGCTGGTGAATGCTTGACGAGAGCGTTACGAAAAGTGTAATCGGACGAGGCGAACGGACACACGCTTGACTTGTTAAGTGAGTGAGTGCGTTTTATTACGGTATATTCGTGAAATCGATGTTGGTCAGTCACAATCGGTGATATACGTATGTGCTCCTCACTGTGTTTTGGACGATGGAACAAACATTTTAATGGTAGTTACTTACATTTCGCCCAATAACACAGTTAATAATATTAAAAAAAATTTCAAAGACTTATGATTCATGGTCGAGTAGGCTCTGAAGAATTAGGAGAAAACTATCATACGTTGCCACTGAATTTAGCAGGAGATTTCAATGTTAATTTCACGTTCGAAGATGAACAACTCTTGGTAAACTTTCGACAAGATAAATTAGAACTACAAATGAATAATAACCGGAATGAGCCTACCACAAAACGTGGAACAACAATCGATGAAGTTTTCTCGAGATACCTTTTTAATTTTCATTCGAAAACATATGTATCTTATTTCTTATACCATAAGCCTATTGTCTCGGTCTTACAATCCACCACAGTAATTACTGATGTATCCGATAATGAAAATAATGAATAAAAATAAAAATATACTTAACAATATTAATTTATTGATGAAAACCCGTAATAAATTTAAATATTTGTAGAAAATTAACATATGTATATGAATATGCATGCATATATTATACATATATACATATAGATGGAGCTAAAGAAGTTTTACTTCAGTCGTGTGGTCTAAGGTACACTCGTTTTTTTCAGCCATATGCATAATTAAAGATTGATTGTTTTAGTAGGAATTTGATATAATTATATAAAGTACAAAAAAAAAAAAGTAAAATCTTTGCTTGAATATGATGCGTATTAACTGAAAAACAAAATACTGCGTTTTTATATTTTTATTCTTTTAATTTTATCATTTGAATAAGTAATTTTATCTCAGTCTAAAATGATGCGTATTATTTTATGATTTACTTTTAAAGTTTATTTATCCTTGCAACAGGGGCGTAACTACCGCCGTATCAATCGTATCAAAGATACGGGCTCCAAGCTTCAGGGGCCCCAACATATATGAGGAAAAACATTGTTAATGTATTCTAGGGCCCTGAAAAAAGGCGAGGGAGTAATTTTGTGATTCTGGGGCCCACTCAGGACTAGTTACGTCAGTGCCTTGCAAAAATAGTAATTCTTATTTCCTGCTTTCGAGTATATAATAAAGTTCAAACCTAATTTGCAAATATACCATGAGCAAAAAGTTAATTTCATGAAATAAATGATTAATTTTTTTTTAATATTGAACAATTTTAAGCTGAAGTAGCATTCAAGTTTTTTAGAAAACAAGAAAAGAAAACATGAAAGAATAAGAAAAATATATATATATATATATATATATATATATATAAATTTACTGAAATATAATTTTTTTATAATATTTTCTTCGGAAAAAACATAAATTATTCATTCAATTTTAAAGGATGAAAAAATAATACTGTATCGAAAAATACGAATTTTTAAAAAATATAAATTTTAAACGTAATTATATATTTAAATTATACCAAACAGCGAAAAACTAAACGCGTAGTTATACTATTCATACAAAGAGAAAATTCTGAAAAATTTCGCTGTTATGAACATTTTTCTTACAAAATATTGTTGTTGTTTTTAATAAAAATATTAGATATAAATAGTTAAAACCTTGAGTAAAAATGGCTGTTTGAAATCCAAGTATTCCAATTAAGAAAAAAAATTATAATTCATGCTGCCATCTCGTATCTCTTTAATGCACTTTCTATTTTACAAATCAAATTTAATATTTTACGTATGCTGCCATCTATTATTCAGAATCTGAACTAATTTCTTTTTTAATTTTAAAATATGACAGATTACACTGAAAAAGTTGATTTTTTAAAATTACTAATCAACTAAAAAGATAAAACTATTATGCCCTGAAATGTTTGTAAATGGAAAGTTCACAATATTCTATCTTTCAAAACATGGAAAAATTGAAATGAAAATTAAAAGGAAAAAAAGAAAGAATTCTTATAAAGTTTTGTAAAACTAATTTAAATATTGGCTTTATGTTACATTTATTGCAACTTTTCCGTTTTTTCTGAATTTTAATGAAAAGTGTAATCATTTTATTTTGTAAATTTTCAAAAAATAATAATTATTTTAATTATAAAATTTAGTTACTTCGAAAGAAACAATGAATTAATGAGTGGTAACTAATGTATTTAATATATTTCAATTATGATGCTTTTAAGCAATTGAATGAATTAAGATAAACACTTCTGTTCGAGACTTAATAGTAAGAAGATTTCAAGTACATTTTTTAAAATAAAAGGATTATATTATATATATATATATATATAGTATAATAAAATGACAATACTAAATTATACCTCTAACAAAGCTAGAAGATACAAAAAAACCAGACTTCAAGAAACATAACTATAAAAGATGATGGAAAAGTATATTGTACAAGAATAAAATAAGCGTATCCATAGCAGGAAATAGACTTTAAAATGAAAGAAACTAAAAGAGTCAATGGACAAAAATGGAGATCTATTATGATTTCTCAAACTGTTTCTGAATTAGGACCAGCAAAATTAGGGTTAAGTATACTTTACGGATCCAACCTTCCCCGTACAGCAGAAATTTTTGACATAATAGCAAAAGAGAGCCATATTGAAAAGTTAGGCCTAAAACTAACCACGTGTAATTTGCAACAGACAGAAAAATAAAATAATATATATATATTGTTACGAATTTTGTATAAAATAATGTAAATAATTTGTATTTGGATGTGCAATGCCTTTATATTACTCTATGCTATATTTATTTCATGATAAAATTGCAATATTCACAAGCAACGCCGTCCCTTACGTTATAATGGCGATTCAATGGGAACTTGGCGAAATATTGGCGATAGAGCCAAGTTGGCATCATTTTTGGCGACCAAGTTGGCGACATTTGGCGACTTTAGCGACCAAGTTGGAGACATTGGGAACCATGGTGGCAAGTTCGGGACCCTCTGGATTCTTCTAGAAATTAGTAGAGAAATCCACTAATTTCACGATCTGTGGCGCGAGCAGATCTTTCCAGAATTTTCGGCCTCTGCTATAAATAGAGAGACTCGCCGCAACGGTCAGTCTTGAGAATTTTGTTTTGACGCAGATAGAGCTAACTTACGGTTAGACAAATGTAAATCTAGTATTGATTGTGAGGATTTGTGTGATTCCCTTGAGGATATTCTCCAAACCTTTCAACAACCAGACATAAACACGCCTGAGAGTCTTAGGGTTATTACTGAGGTGCAATGGATAGCCTATAAGTGCTCCAGAAAGTCCAGCAAACTCATGTACAAAGAGTTCATGGACCAAATTACAAAGCTTGAGCAGCTTAACAAATATCGTGTCCCCACTGCTGCTTCGGCTCCTAAGCCTAAGCAACGTTAAAGAACGTAGAAAGTTAAAGTGTGTGACCGTTTTTCCCACGTCGGGCGGTAAGGGGAAAAAATCCCGTTCAGAGCAATCGCTCCCTCCACTCACTTTCACCCTTTCAGAAGGCGAAATTTCGCTTATGGAAGAAACAGACTCTTCCGATGATTGCTCGGATTTTCAAGACAGACAGAAGAACGCCACACCCGCTGCCATTCCTGGCTTGTCGGGTTCAGCCGTTATCGACGACGTTCCTTCAAATTTAGATGAGGGTGATTTTACTCTAGTCACCAACAAAAAATGAGTGGCTTCTATCGTCATTGACGCCCTCAAAAACTCAACCGAGCTTCTCGAACAATTAGGCAAGCACACTGGTAAGCCACTCGAGGGGTGCTTTGAAAACGGGAAACTCCGCATATTCCCAAAGACAATTATTGAGCATAGACAGCTCCAAACTTACATTGCGGAACATAAGTTGCGGTCACACACTTTCGAGATGGACCACAACAAACAATTAAAATGCGTGATCAGAGGGTTACCCACCGATTTTGATCAAAATGACCTCATTCAGGAACTCCGTGGCTTCGGATTCGATACCAGTCACATCACCTTGTTGAAAAACAAGCAAACTCAAGCAAACATTCCACTGTTTTTGGTAACCCTTCCTAGGAGCCCTGTTAATCAGGGTATTTTCAATATCACACACATAGGTTCTTTTAGAGTTAAGCCTGAGCCTCTAAATAAATCTAAAATGCCTCCTCAGTGCTATAGATGCCAGGAGTTTTATCACCACTCTAGGTTTTGCAATAGAGCACCTAGATGCTTGAAATGTTCAGGGGGTCATCTCACCTCTGATTGTAAAAAGTCCATTAAAGCCCCAGCTATATGTGCAAATTGCAGTGGACCGCACCCTGCAAATTACTCAGGATGCCCCAAGAATCCCCGTAACAACACTAACAACAAGAAAAACAACATGTTTCACATGTCCGTCAGGTGAATACCGGTGCACGCGCCCAGAACACCACACCACCACAACAAATGTACTCAGGTGCAGTTAAGAAGAATACACAACATGAATCAATTGACACAGCAAGTTTGATGTCTCAGATGGCTCAAATGATGATGCAGTGGGGACAAATGCTGTCCATACTGCAAACTAAAATTTAAATCTTTTAAATCACTCTCTCAGGTTTTCTTGCTTTATTGACTTGAACCATCTTAATTTCTACATATTTCACTAATTTTTACATTACAACATCAAATGCTCTACTGCACCAGAACTGACTCGTAGTGGACTCACTACCCGCCCGCTCATGTTGGTTGTCTCCTTTTTTGTCTGGCGATCGTTTCCCTTCCTGACTTCTTCCTCCATTTGCACGCCCAGCACCACTTTAGGTGTGTCGCTAGGGCTGCCGTCCGTCATTTCCCCCCGCCTTCGGCGGGGTTGTTGATTTTTTATTTACTCTACATGGATTTCCTATTCTTCTCATACTGAGTATAAGCGCTACGCGCTGTGGCTCGACAATTCTAATTTTCGTTTCGTTTCGTTTCAACGGTCAGTCTGATTTTAACCAGCGAGTAGTGAGCACTGTTCTGATTAGCGATTAGAAGACTTGCCTTGAGTTTGATAAGCTCGGCTGTGCTTGTGAATAGTCATTTACATACGTGAATTTTAGACACTGCTTATTGTGTCTGAGTGCTGTTGAAGGTGTGAAATCCTTCTGTTAATTATTCTGCGAATTTTGCTGTTGAATCCTGTATTTTCAAGGATTGATTTACGCCAATAAATACTCATCGCTCTTAAGGAATTGTTTTGTTATTTACGACTGATTTTGCATAAAATCCTCGAACCCCGATCTACGTAACAATATATATAAATTCGATACTTGATTTATAGGAATCACTTTTTAAATCCAACGATGTAAATTAAATGGAAGGTACAATTTAATGAATGGGTTTTGTGAATATTTTTGATAACGTAAAAAAAACCCAGTTTTTAATTTGTTGTGTGACCTCCACTAATAACAAAATCACTTTAAATCGTTTAAAGTTCACTGGTTCAAACTAATGCTGTTTTATGCCTATAAGCTGTTTATAATTATTATTAATACATTTAAGTAGAAGCTCTTTGTTTTTGATTAAAGTGTTTCCCTTAAATTTCATGTACACTTAAGTATACATTGAATGAACAAATTGTTCGAATGAACTTAACATTTTTTCAAAAATATTTTTATCATCAAAATCTTCTCTTAGTATAATAAGTTAAATCATTTGACAGAATCTCATTGAGAAATTCGGATATTTTTATATTATTTTTTCATCCACTGTGGAAATAAGCGTGCAATTATTTAAATTTTCAGCTAAATTATTTTTTAAAACATATTCTTGAAAATCTCTAGTGGTTATTTAATATAAAGATGAAATATATATTTCTTATTCAAATATAATACAAGAAAAGTAAAATGATCTGAGTTCAGGTTTTGTGCAATCACACAAACACAATATTTAATAAACAAACTCTAATTATTAATATGGAAAAAAACAGGTGCTGAACGTGCGAACTTAATACGTGTGAAGCCTTCTTTTACTGATTGAATATGAATCAACTTATAAAGATAACTACAATTAAAATTTTTATTGAATTAAATAAAGAATGGTATAAATGTACGTTTCAGTGATTACTGGTTATCATAACAAGTAATATATTTCAAATGCTACGGCTTATTGCGAAATAGCATCACTATTGGACACTAGTGAGTGAGACAGTATTAACCTCACACTGTTCAGCTACACGAGGGCTTTTGGCAACTGACCTCGAAATTTTGAGCCACTGTCAAATGACGAGGCCGACACCTGAGCTGGCCAACTACCACACCAACGGGAGGACGTTTGAGCTCTCGACAGATTTAATGTGCATCGCTCCCATACACGGCGGTTTTCAGCTCATGACACGCCGGTCACGAGTCCGTGACCTTGACCACTAGGTTACCGTGGCCAAGGTAATGTGTCCACCAATATATATATTGGACACATTACCACTGATCTCAACATAAAAATAACTTTCTTACTGTTAGTGCTCTTAAAAAGACAATTATAACTTTTCGTTTGTCAAACTTGTCCAGAGCTTACTAGTCAAAATGTTACTTTTGTTGTTGTTGTTAATGCCACCTGTCTGACGAAGTCAGCTCGAGGCCCACGAAATTCATCATGCCATCGGGCTATATTGTACGCCTGTCGCTAGCCGTAGCTTTAAGCACTATGTAGGTGACAGTACGTTTTAGCTCGGTTCCACTCCAATTTTGAGGGAGAACACCCTGGGAGTGGTCAGGGGTTTCCTACCTCTCTTCCCCTTCCACCAACCACACGAAAGGACTTGCGGCTCGACGGCTATTTAGAGTACCCCATGCCGCGAAGGCACTATACATTTACAAACATCCATGTCTTCTCCAGGATTCGAACCCAGGCCCTACGGCACAGCAGCCAGCGTCGCTGACCACTATACCGGATGGGCGACAATGTTACTTTTATATACCCTAAAATCCGGTGTTTATCACGCACCTATACTTTCAAGCTTAATTTTTTAAAATTTAGGTATATTCGCCCGATAACGCTCACCCCCCTTTTTTTACGCAGAGACCTGAAATATTCGTTTACATTCCTCTTATTTTTTGAAGTAATTTAACCGAGGTATCCTAGACATTTATTTGAAAAAACTAGTTTCTTCTAGAACTACAATTCTTTTAGTCCATAAGGCAGGGCATTTCTTTTAAGAAAACAATATTTCAATACGTATAGAAGTAAAAAATGTTTATGCTCATCTTTCTTATTATTTTTAAACCTATCGCTTTTATACCTGGCGTATAACGCGCACCATCCTGTTTTTTGTGCTAAAAGTGCACGTTATACGCCGTATTTTACAGTAAAGCGTGTTTTTTTATGCTTGAGGCCTCTAATGTGCCTTTTATGAGGCACTTTTATTTTTAATATTCAGAGCATATCTATCTCTATCATAGCGTATCTTGATATCCATATCTTTATTTTCACGCAGCTTACTGCATAGCATATTTTTATATATATATATTTTAGCGCGTTTTGAAGTTCACATCTTTATCCTTGCACATATTGACGTTCATATTTTTCTCCTTTCATATCTTTATATTCACATTTCTGCATACCTGTATGTTTACATGTATATTTATGCATACATTGATATACATTCTCAGAATATCCATCTCTATTCTTGCTTATCTCTCGATATTCTTAGTATATCCATCTCTATTCTTGCTTATCTCTCGATATTCTTAGTATATCAATCTCTATTTTTGCCTATCTTGATATCCACAACATATCTCTATCTCTGCATATCATGATATTCACAACATATCTAACTCTGCATAATGATATTCACAGCATATCTTGCTATGCATTTTTATATTTTGATGCATAGTACATCTCCATATATTTTATCATATCTTAATATTATCCTCTCTATCTTTGGAATACCTTAATATTCACAGCATATTCATCTCTATTTTTGAATCTCTTGATAGTTATCTTTTCTTTTAATTATATAAATCAAATGTTTCCTTGTTTTCTCCGACGAATACTAATTGTACATCGATTCCTTGATAATTATTGTTCTATCGACATTTATTTATTTCAGCATACTTTGATCTCAGGTTGATTTTAATATTTCGAAAATTAATACCATTGTTGCATAGTTTTTTTTTCAGAAAGAAAGACAAATATTAGCAAATTAAACTATTAATAATTTTCTATTAAAATAATAACTACTCCATTTTAACACTCCATGAGATATTTCTTGAAATCTAACTGAATAACTATTAACAAATAGTAAAGACGTTTTTAATTTACTATATATCTATTTAGGAAAAAAAACGGATAGAAAAATTTATGAAAAATAAATTTTTTTACTCTAATTCAAATTGGTAAAATAAAATCAATGCTAAAAACACAGAATAAAATGCAAAGTATTTAAAGGAAAGAAAGAAATTCAATTTTTAAAACTATGTTTGTATGTTGTGTCATATTTGTTAGTCCCACACATATTGCTTGTTAGTCAGAATTAGGGATAAAAATTCTCCTGTGAGATAATGCCATTTCACAACCAATTTGTGAAAACTTCATGTAAAATAATGGTTTTGTAAAACTTGTTACCACCTGTCTGAAAGTGTGAGAGCGAGGGGAACGAAATTCATTGCGGCAAAGGGCTAGATGGGTGCCGGTCGTTAGCCGTAGCTTTAAGCACCATACAGTTGACAATACAAAATGGCTCGTTTCCTCCCGGATTTTGTGGAAGAACACTCTGGGAATAGTCAAGAGCCTTTCACCTTTCTTCCCCTTCCACCAAGCTCACGAGAGAACGTACAGCTCGATGGCTATTTAGAGTAACCCTATGCCACAAAGGCCCTATACATTTACAAACATCCACGCTTTTTCCAGGATTTGTACCCAGGCCCAACGGCACAGCAATCAGCATCTCCAACCACTATACTCAAAGGGTGGCATTCGTAAAATTTGATTCGTTCCAAAGACATGATGTTGAGAATAAATTTTCTAATTTTGTATCGTGAAGAATTTTTTAATAAATATTTCAGTAAAGAAAAATTTTTTTTAAAGTATTCTTTAATATATATAAAGAACTGTCTCCGATTTTATATACAAGTATAGGAGCGTAAAGATTTAATTATTACTAAAATGTAATTGAAGTAACTGGATAGAATTTATTCTTAATATTAAGTAATCCTTTTGCGAGAAGTGATATGAAGGAAGACTAAATTAAAGTAACTCACTATTTGGAGAAAGCAGAGTCTCGCAATACGATTAAGTTCCTTCATTTGGCTGGTTATACCGTCACGATGAAATGATGGTTATTTGCGGAAATAAGTCATCATATGTAGCTGTTATAAGGTTAAAAAGGAATTTTCTAACTGGCCACAATCCCCTCTTGGCCGCGGTAGCCTAGTGTCCAAGGTATCGAACTCGTGGCCTGCATGTCATGAGTTCAAGCCAAGTGCCACTGAAGACCCACCGTGGAGGGGAGCGATGCATGTTAAATCTGTTGAGAGCTCAAACGTTCTTCTGTTGGTGTGGTGTGGTAGTTAGGAGAGGGAGTCCCAGGTCAAGTGTCGTTTTCGTCACTTGACCATGGTTCAAAATTACTAGATCCGTCGTTGAAAACCCTCGTATAGCTGAGCAGGGTGACATTTATATTCCCTCACTGCCCTTTATCAGATAAACCAAGAAGTGAAAAATCATCAGAAAATGGAGGTCTTTATCCTTTCGACCGAAGAACAAATCATAATGGTGATTAATTAAATTGATGTTAATTACAGTACGTGAGAGGAAAATTATGCACAAACTGCACGCTTCAAAAGTGTCAGCACATTGGTTTCAACTCATTTTCAGTAGCAAACGCGACGTGACAAAGAAGAAGTCATACCATTTAGAGTAGAGACGGACTATGGTTTTGACTCGTGGACCACATTGTGGAAGTGGGGGATGCCGGAGTCACGAACCCTTTTAAAATGATCGCGTTCATTAGTTAACTTCGCATCTCAGAAAAGGTTCAAGTTCTATCCTATATGAAAATCAATATATATAAGCTAAATAACATAGCGGCACTTTTGTTCAATTTATGACTATAGGCGCAAGCAATTTTTTATTTTAGAACAATGAAACAAATGTACCCTATCGTAATTTTCTACAAATTAATTTTGAAATCAGGATTGTTGAAATTCTCATCACATCCTGCAAGGTAATGCCAGCCAAATTGTATCTATATTTACCCTAGTAGATCCTCATGCAAAAAGAAATGTGCTCATAAATATGTGTCGACCCAAATATAGAGAATATTATACAGTCGACTCTTGCTAATTCGAACTTTCGATAATACAAACCTCTCGCTAATTCGAAGTATATGCTGAGCCCCTAGAAAAACTCTTGATATTTCGAAGTAAACAATACGTTTTGATACACTCGTTATTTCGAAGTGAACTCTGTGGCTGGCCAGACTATATAATTCACACAGTAATTTAAAGTTATCTTATAAAACTCGACAATTTGAACACCTACTATCTAGAGTCCTATAGCAAACGGATTGGAGCTTACGTGTTTTGCGTTGTATTGTCTCTGCGTGTCTCCCCCCTAACTAACCCCTTTGATAACCATCCGCCTGCTACCCCTTCTTTGAGTTTCCCAGTTCCTCAGGCGAAAAGACACTTTTATTGCTTTCTTCTTCTAGTGGACAGTTCTAGCCATCCATATCTTTCAACACGTGGCTTGTTACTCATATGTTAAGAAAGGATGGTTCACTATTGTGAAGAGGAGATGCGTAGGATTGTGTTTTTTTGTGTCGGACTGAAATAACTATTTATGGCTCATCTGTGTGACTTATAGCATGTGGCACCAAATGGGGCATGACCGCACTGGACCCTGCATTGAAGAACCAATGGTGTTGGGGACACTGTCTGAGGGAACCGTGTGCGAAACGATTTGGTTTCCAATGAGGAATGAAAGGAAAGTGGAAAGAGAATTACTACAGAAATGTATTCTTCAAATACATGACTTTTAAATTCTGTATAGTGTTTATGTTGCATAAAATGTACTTTTTAAAAAAATATTTGAAAATAATTTTATACATATGTTCAATTGGTGTTTTATTGTATAGTTTAAAATTGAAATGTGTTAGAAAAAAAATTCAGGAGTTTTTTCTCTTACCCTCTTGATAATTCGAACTCTCGATAAATCGAAGTTTTTCATTGGTCCCTTCAACTTCGAATTATCGAGAGTCGACTGTATTTAGTTTTCTGACTGTCTTGTCGGGCTGCAAAATAATTCTTTGCTGGTCGCTATTTGCCCACTCCTTATTTTGAGCCAGATGAAGATGACTTTTAGGTTACCTTCTAATTATGGATGAACCTTGTTTCTATTAACATGATCCATAGATCAAAGAAATGAGTAAGGAATGAAAAAAGATGACTTTTATGACCCTTGGCGGTAAGGCTACTGTGGCCCCATTCAAGAGGTGGAGCCATCTTTTTTGAAGGAATTTGTTTAGAATGACGGAATTTTTTGAGTTCAAAAGATAAAGAAACACGTTGGGGGAATTGTATATTCTGGATGATGATTCAGAAGTTATATAGAAATAACAAACACACAAAACTAAGTTTCTCTTTCTTGATTATTTTTTTTATAATTAAAATTTAAAGATATTCCCCCTCTTTACGTCCCGTTAATAAATTAGATTCAGAATGCAGTTCAGAGTGTTCTATACTTATTAGATCATAAGTCGGTTGACATCAAAGGAATAATTTGTTTTAAAAAAAGTATACAAAGAAAATATCGCTCTACTTTGTTGCCAAGGAAATTTATTACACTTAAAGAGAATCTTCTCTTTCATCAAAGATAGATCAAGAACTATGTTTCAGACATAAACGCAATTAGAAAAATAAAAAAATTCGTTTCTGGGGGCCTTTAGGTTGTTTCTTTTTTTTTTCTTTTTCTTTTTAGAAATAAAAATGAGGCTGAGAGAAACTATATTGACAACTTTATTCTGCCCGAAAACTTTTCATGACGGTAAAGGAAAAGTAAATTAGATTTGGTTTTCTTTATAGAAAAGGAGAAAAAATGAAAGAATTTCTGATTAAGTTTCGTCGGCGGTAAAAATACAAAGTAAATATACTTTTTAGATGAGTTTTCTCATACCTCCAGAGAATATTCTTTCCCGTAGCTTTAGCAAATTCGGCTTTCTAACTGATATAAATATAGGTAAGAATTTTCAGGAAAAAATAAATTTTTACTTTTTAAATTAACATTTTCGAGAGTGAAAAGGAGTTGGATAATTGATGTAAAACCGCTGAAAATAAGTAGAAAAGGTTCAAATCTCACGATCTCCAATGTCAAGACATTTAGCATTGAGTTGAATTTTTTTAAAATTAGGTTAAGGAACATTAAAATAATCATAAATTCCTGTGACGTCATAGTTACGTGCTAAATGCAATGATATGTTTCCGACAAATCAGTTTATGTAATTCGTTGTTGCCAACTTTCGCTTTTTTGAAGAAACTTTCTTTTAAAAAGTACATATTTGCCAACAATAATAACGCCCATAATTAAACAAAATGCAGTCGTTTTAAAAGCAGACTTATGATATATTTTTTAGTTTGGCTCAAGTGTAGTTGGATTTGGCGATTTTTCTTTGGTTTTGGCGATTTTTATATAGATATTATTGTGAGATAACGAATTCATTCTGGCTTCCGAACACCTATTGCTAAGTGAGGTAGCTTGGAAATCGATTTTTGTCGCCAAAAGAAATTGACATCGCCAAGGGACCCCCTATACTACACTTTAACCTTTAGTTTTTGAAAACTGTTTGAAGAATCCTAATACTTGGACATTTTAACCAATTCACAAATTTTACCTAAATTTTACTATTAGAACAAACGGCAAGTACAAGTCTGAATTTAATGGAGAACACGTGAAAACATTTATCACGTGAAAATCATGAATTTAGTTCATTGAACCTAAATTACGATTATATAAATAGCATCTGTAACATTTTTTTAGTACTGTACGAAATCTAATAAATTGACAATTAAAAAAAATGGGTCGAATAAATAATTATCTTATTTGAATTATAAATGTTTTTAGTAGAATATTTTAAATATTTCTCTTTTAAAAATCAGCAGTTATTAAATAACAAAACTCAAGAAAAATTTTAAAATTTATTATCTATTTTCCAGGAATATTATCTCCAATAAATGGCACGTTATTACGTAAATAAAACGAGAAATATCGAGTTTTATAAATCAGGTTGGTTGATTATTTTGAAAAAAAGTATGTGCCATTACAGCATTAGATACGCAAATGAATTTTAAATCATATTAATGTGAAAACCGTGGATACGATCTGGAATCGAGATTACTTAAAATAAGACAAAACAACAGCTGCCATTTTGAAACTATTCCTTCTTATTTCCCATAGCGTTTAACCTTAACCTTTTCAATGTGCTAAATTTATAAAACTATATCTAAACATTTACTAAATACTTTGCTTTTTTTCAATATTATTTATGGTTAATTTTCTTTTTATCACACTTCGGTTTCTTTGATTCACTTAAATATTCAACATGAACGTGTACAGTCAATATTTTGATAGAGAATACAGGAAACGCAAAAAGTTCCAATACGCGAGCGACATATCTTTCAAAAATTACATCCAAGATGTTTTGAAAATGGTTGACGAAGATGCCAGCATCACAGCACCAGCAATGAAAATCATAGATGCTTTGATGAAGGACATGTTCAATCAGTTAGCAAATGGGACGAAAAATCTCATGGAGAAAGACAAGAAAAGGACGTTGGATCATCTAGATGTGAAATGTGCATCTTTAGAGTTACTGCGTGGAGAAGTCGCCAGACATGCAATTGCCGAAGGAACTAAGGCTGTTGAATCGTTTATAAACAATGTGTATGCTGATAGTGCAGATTAACGATTTTAACAAACTTGTTGGATCATTTTGCACGAAAGCTTTGGCGATTGAATGCAAAAATCGGCACCGAATTTAGAGACAATATATGTATGTCATTATTTTAATTTAACAATTATTTGACATAAGATGTAAGGTATTGAAATAAAATATTGGGAGTTAATGTAAATATTTAAAATTTTAAATCTACAAAGAATGCTTAAATATATATATATATAGTCAACAAACCTTAAAATTGAATGTGGCACTGATATCGATATTCTACTCGGGTACTTACGTATTAGCGTCACCGCAGCCAAAATTGTTCCAGGAGAATCGTTTTTCTTCAAATAAAGCACGAAAGAATCTTTGCTATTTTGATAACCTGGCGCGATTCGCATGTCAGAAATTTTGTTGCGGTGACGCTAATACGTAAGTTCATCTAATCGTTTTGAAATGTCGCCCAAGTCATTCTTTGTGGGTCAGATTAAAGCAGTGTTTCTCAAACTTTCAACGTTTGCGACCCAATTTTTAATAATAATTTTCATCGTGCCCCCTAAACACAATAACATTGTATTTAAATGTAGTAATAATGCTCTTTGACGTTAAAGCTACACTACGATTTTAATCATAAACCGCACAAATTATCAAGATAAATATTAAATTTTGTATAAGAAAAGCCTATGTGAATCACTAGTAATTATTAAATTTGTTCTCAACTTGGTATTGTGAGATTAATCATCAAATACATTTTATAGTGCTGATATATTTATAAGTATAAGAGGTGACCCAATGAGTAATAAAGGAACACGCGGGGAAGAGGTTTCTTAACTAAGTCCACTAGTTTATTAAAACACGTTTAGTAGACAAAACAAACATTTACATACATTTCTAAAGAACTAACATTTAGAATAGAATTAAAAGGGTTCGGAGCGCACACATGCTCGTATGTCCTTACAGTTCCGAAGCTTGGCCATCACTGAAGATTGTTCTACCCGCTAGAGGGCGTGAAATTCTTTCTGCTGTTAATATGGGAGGAGTCTAAACAAAGGGTGGTTACATAAGTATATTATATCAGTGCAAATGTGTGTGTTTTTTTAAAAAATATGTCCGAATGTATATATTGTTTTGCTTTCTTTCAGTAAATTTAAAATACTTTATTTTTGACTTTTCGGTATGCTCGCGCCATTCTGGTGCCCCATATCATGCCCCCTAGGAGGGCACGCCACACAGTTTGAGAAACGCTGGATTAAAGTTATTCAATTCCTACTATTAGTGCACTCTTACCCTATATACACCTTGCTTAAATTTTCAATCATTTATAAATTCTTTCTATTCATCCATTTAAATCCAAATACATTTTCTTAAACTTGTAGAGGATGACACTTGATGTAAATAGTTTTTTCAAACATGAATTTATTAATTAAATAAAAAATGAATAAATATAAATAAACACAAATAATAGCCCTACAGCATATATTGAAAGGAAAACCGTTCGCGTTGGGTCGCTGTAGTGCAAATAGATAGCGTGTCGAACTTCTAATCCGTAGGTCGTGGTTTCGAATCCCACATGAGAAAGATTTCAGAGAATGATACTATATTATTTTTTTAGAATAATTATATTTAATTAACGAATAAATTGTAACAAATGAAAAATATTAGTCCAACACTATGTATAGAAAGGAAAATGGAAAATTACAAGGAAAATCGCTTTCTATTTTGTAACTTTATCTTGTGATTGTGTCATATGTATATACATGTTTATATTAATTAAAATTATTTAATAAAAAGTATCTAAAATAAAAATTTTCTTTGTTGACCTAAGTAGGAGAAATGACTTAACATTTACTATATAACTTGCGTTATTGTAATGTTATTACCCTAACTTGGCAAAATTTTACAACTATTTGACCGAGAAATCTGAAGCATACCGATAAGAAATTTAAAACTTTTTAATTTTTAAGTATATGTTGTAAATTTGGTGTGTTTTTAACATGGTACGAAATATCGTCAATTCGGCGAGAGAAGTTTTCACTCGAAGTAACCAGGATGTTCAGAACCTCTTGTTTTGTGCGCATTGGCACAACAATCGTCGCCATAAGAGAGAAAGTCCACAGCTATGCTGAAAGAGAGGGATGGTTACATAATGAAGTAGAGTATGTCTCTCCGGCCCGCTCTATGGATGTTGCTGCGTCGTTCTATGAACGGGTCTTTTTTAACACCGAATTATCCTCACACACTAACAAGGGCACTCATCATCCAGAGTATCTTAGGCAGCTTGCTTTGGAGACTATTCATAAAGTCCCGTGTGATGCATTACAGATCTATACTGATGGCAGCATGGGAGTAGGCGCTGTTTCGGGAAGTGGAATTTTCATCAAAAAGGGGAATGGTATTAGGATCTGCAAGAGAAATCCTGACTTCTGCTCAGTATTTCGGGCAGAATTCTTAGCTATTGAGGAGGCTTTGAAGTTTTGCTATACTGAGAGTGTCAACACAGATATTTGGATATTGAGTGATAGCCGAAGCTCTATTCAGCATCTATCTGAATGGTGGAGGCATGGTGACAGAACGACAACGAGTATTATACAGTTATTAAATAGCTTGAATGCTAATGTTAAGATCTTTTTTCACAGTGGGTACCATCGCACGTGAATGTCTATGGGAATGAGATTGCAGATGGTTTGGCCCGCGAGGGCAGCCATAAAGATTCTACACATGGTGGCTGCCTTACTTTTTCAGAAATTGCTACTCGGGTCAAACAAGATATCAGTTCCTCTTGGAGGCAGACCCCCGTGCATGAATGGTATGAAGGAAATCGCCCTGGTGCTGCTTTACTTGGGACAAGCAGTAGGCCAGATGAAACTACTCTTGCTAGACTACGAAGTGGACATACTCGAGCTCAACGGCATGTGGATGGTGTTAAAGTTTACCCTTCTTGTCGAAATGCAATGTGAACCAAGCCGCTCCTGCCCACATCTTTGCTTGAATTGGATGCCATAAGAGCCAGCTGTTCTCAAGTCCAACTACAGTTCTTGATTGCTTAAAAACGCACGGGTTTATGGACTTGATCTAGATGTTTCTGTCGGTCAAGTGGGATAAGAAACAACAACAACAACAAATGAGAGCTCGAGAGTTAAAATAGTGAGGGTAGGCAAAATAGTAGGGTGAGACGGTCCGGGAATTTTATTCCCCACAATTGGTGTCCTTATGGTGCTTTTTAGCGATATGCGGAACTAGGAACTCATCTTCTTTAGAGACCATGAATCCAAACACGTTCAAAACAATCCTGGCTAAAGTGTAGAATAGGGGGTATCTAGGATTTGGCAATGTTTATTTAGATGCTAGAAGAAATTTGTTCTTCATTTCTTCGGGTTCCCTTCATTACTCTTAGAACATCTATTGCTACATGCAAGTAGTTTGGGGTGACTGAGTCTGGTCACTAAAAAATTAACTTCACCAAGGGCACTTTTTTTCTGCACCTTAACCAAACCCCTAATTTTGTTCTGTCATTGTGTTTGCAGTGAATATATCTTATGGGATGAAATTGAAAAATCAATCGTCAACCCGTAGTTCCTTTAAACCGATAATAGCGCTTACGTATTAACGTCACCACAGCCAAATTTGTGCCTCGCGAATCGCGTTACCAAGATGTGTCTGACCGTTTTTTTTTTTTCTCCTCCAAATAAAATCGTAAGCGTCTTTTTGTTGTTTTGATATGGCGTGATTCGCGTGGCACCAAATTTGCTGCGGTGACGCTAATGCATAAGTACCAAAATAATTTACTAGTTACATATTGCTTAATCCACTTGTAACACGATTTTTAAAATCGCCAAATAATTGCATTTTGATAGGTTTTCCTGAAAGTAATTTGACACAGACATTTTACAGAACATTAAATAAATTACCAAAAATTTTATCAGGTAAAGTAAGTTATTGCCAAATATTAGGAACCAATTTTATATCTGTACACTACTCATTTTTGGCGTGATTTTGAAATCGAACCAAATAAATTCTGGCAGTCAGTCTAAATTTTTGAAGTTTTACAAATATTTGGCGGGAAAATTCGTAGTGTATCGACATCAAATTCGTGCAAAAAATAATATCGCTATCGAGTGAGGGAGTGAAATTAACGTCGCACTATTCAGTTACTCGAGGGATTTTGGCAACGGACCTCGTAATTTTGGATCACGGTTAAATGATGAGGATGAAACCTGAGATGGCACCTCCCTCTCCTAACTTCCACACTACACCAACGGTAGGACTTTATCCGCGACATATTTAACGTGCATCCGGCTTTTCTGAAAGGCCGATCTTCAGCGGTACAAGGCTCGAACTCATGACATGCTGGTAATACACCCGTTACCTTGACCATTCGGCTGTCGTAAAGTAGAATTATAAAATCCTGCTGCCAAAAGTGGGATTAAAAACTGCATTTTCACCACATTAATTTGCTGAATTACTACCGAATATCACCGAATATCATATGACGATATTTCATCTGAAACCGGAAGCATCATTTGGCGGTTTATTTCTTGCACCATGCTAAACGTATAGTTTCAAAACTAATTATCGTGTTTACGCCAAATTTGGCAGTTGTACTATAAATAAGCAATGCACATTGATAGTTTGGAGATTTTTAAAAAATCCCCTTTTGAAAAAGTAAATTTAAAAATCGTTTGGTATTAACTTATCACTGCAACAATCGCCAACTCTATTAATAACTCGCAAATTTAGCAACTCGGATTTCCTATGTGCAGTACGTTCCTAATTGACAACCAGATGCTTTATTTTATATAATGTCGCCAATAGGTTGCAAAAAAAAAAAAAAAAAAAAAAAAAAAAAACGCAAGTACCATCCGTTTTTCAAATACGAATTCGTGTGAGACAATATGATTTTCTGATGTTGAATTTATGCTGGATTTACATACTTCTCGATTGTATATTACTACTATGCTACTCAGGTATTAACCAGTCTACTAGAAAATTGGAGAAGATTGTCAAGTATTTGTGCCAAGATTTCCCGAAAAAGATTTGCCAAACTTATAACTTCGTGTTTGAGCACGTGCGGTAACATTTCTCTGTTATTGGCTTGTAAATAGTGTGGCATTTGGTGACAAGTGTCGAAAACGGTTGATGAGTTGATATCAAGCTCCAAAAATTCTCTTTCATATTGAAATTCAACGTTTTTAATGTGAAAACGTATCGTGACAACGTAAAATCTGACGTACAACGCGCACCTTTAACGAAAGAAATGAGATCGCGAAATTACGAGTACGCATTATAATAATTCTTAATATAAGAATAAAATGATGAACGAGAAAATTAATGTCATTGGGGTAAAAAGGTGGGGTGCTTTGTACTACATTTTTACACTAACTCAGCTTTTCGGAATAGAAGTTAAAAATTATAACAATTGATACATTTATAGAACACCCCACGCTTTTACCCCAATGACATTAATTTTCTCGTTCATCATTTTATTATTATATTAAGAATTATTTTTTTACTTTTTAGTTCGATTCATTATAAAAGCGTGTTTTTTAGTTTTTTTTAAAACTATAACTTATTTTTCATTTTTTTAGTTCGATCTACAATAAAAGCGTGTTTTTTTTCTGTTTTTTAAACTATCATTTATTCATTGTTGAATTTATCCTTGAGTTTGATATTTGGAGCTGGAATTACTTGGCTGTTGGAATTAGTCTTGCTCTTCAATGAATATTAATTAACGGGTGTGAAGTGTATTTATTCTCTCCGTTTACGCTGCTTCGGATGAGTCCCATATCGTTATATTGGATTCCGTCTCTATAGAACAGGTGAAACAAACAAAAGTGTGTTAAGAAGAAAAAGTTCGAATTAAAAAATTTTTATGTACCATGTTTTTAAACGGGCTAAAAAGTATAAAATTCCACCTCTTCTGTTTTTTTTTCTTTTTTCACATTTTCATGCATTGACATTCACTTCTGAGCTATTGTCCAAATTTCAGATCTCTAGCTCATCGGAAATTCACACAGTTTAAATTCAATTACAAAATTCCACCCGGACGGAAAATAAAGAAAGCGAGTTAATAAAAAAACATGGTAATATTAAGTGTCAATCGTTTTTTCACCTTTTAAACGTATTGCTATAATGTTAATTCGTATCATCACTTCTAAGCGTTTGCCTTATAAAAATAATAAATATTTAGCAGTCTAAACATTAATTTTTTTTCCACATGCACGAGCCTTTTTTTATTTTCATTTTCAGAAAAATGTTTATATTATGGTAAGAATTTGCAAACACACACCCACCCTCCACTTTCTCAGATACAGAACACTTTTTTTCTCTGTTTTATTTCTATTAACCGCAAGTGTATTTTATACTTGCATATAACTAGTTTTAATTCAAAACACTCGCTTTACGGTTACACCTTATTCTTTTAGTCGCTAAATCTGAAATTAGTCGCCAAATCTGAAAATGGTATATGGAATTAGTCGCCAAATTTGAAAATGATGTGTGCAATAAGTCGCCAAATCTGGAAGTGATCTATGGAATTGTCGCCAAATCTGATTATCGTTATTCCTGACGATTCTGAAAAGGACAATGGAACCAAATTATGAAATTATTGTATTGTCATCGGTCCTTGACAAGTGTGCAAAATTTCGAATGGATCTGAACTTTTAAAGTGGGTAAAAATCGAGTTCCAAGATTCCGTTACATGCAAGTGAAACTTATAAAAGCGTGTTAAAAATGGATATAAAAATGACAGCTTCAAAAGTAGAAAACAAAGACGAGTATAACAATTCATATACCTACATAAGTCAATATACTGCTTATTTAAACGAAATGACATAACTTACGAACTTTAAGGGTTATAATTCTAGAAGTATACTATTTTTTCAAAAACCTGGGATAATACCTTGACTAAAGGACTTCAAAATTAAAGCGTTACACACTTACATTTTAAATTTCTTCGTAAAAGAGGGGATGCGCGCTACTTGGTGAAAATCCATAAAACACTTAAAAAAATGCACCTTGAAAGTACAAGTGCTCGTTATGCACCGAATTTTACGGTACATTTTTTAATTGTTTCGAGATAAGTAGATATGTATGTAAGCCCTTTACTGTACCTTTCAAAACTTTTCGCCTCAAACACAAAAATATACCGCAATAAAAAAATTTCTTTTAAAACTTGCCCAGAAAATATTAAGTTTTCAGAATGAATGCATTTTTTTTAGGATGCATTTTCTATACTGCATGTACGACAATGTTATTACTTACATTTCAATACGAACGCTCAAAGATGTGGTGAACGACCTTAATTTTCCATCGTTACTACCACATCCCCAAACACAAACCGAGAACTCATCACAGCTTATCTGAATTAAGCATCTCAAAAGATACACTTTTATGTAAATTGTACGCATTTAAATATTTGATCTTTACATTCTAATGACATTTCCGAAAATAACCTGCCGACAGAATAATATATTTCTGGTGCTACGACCGTGACTGCTGACCGAACATTAAGGTCACAAAGAACCTAATGATCTCACCTCTCTTCACTTCTTTCTAATGGCAATAGAGAGTTATTCGAATGTTCGCTATCGAAACATCTCAGCCATTACCTTTGATCTTTTCTCTTTTCCCTCCTTATTGTTCGAATTTCGCGTTCTTTTTTTTAAATACCTCGGATTAGGCTTAATCTTTCACCTTGACAGGATGGCATGTATCACTGCCTTATTAATGGAAGGGTTTAAGGGATTTTACTCGATTGGAAACCTTTACAATACCTCGTTGAAGTTAACTCCTTGGATTTATTAAGGGAAGTAGTGTTTTTGAGTTATCAGGTTTGTTTGAAGATATCAATTGCGTTCGAAAATCATTTGGTGACTGGTTTGAGCGGGAACTTGGATCTCTTTCCCCGTCTGCTTCGCAATGAGGTTAATTGTTGTAGACGATGAATAACCTAAGCAATGCTATGGAGGTATATGAATTAATGTGAATGTTCGGTATGGCTTGAATGCCCTCGAAATTTTATTTTTGAATTTATTTATGAATACAGTACAGCAATACCTCTCGAACTTACGCGATAAGTGGGATTGGGTGACCAGCACGTAAGTCGAATTCATGAAAGGCGGTGTGTAAATTCTCATATAAATGCTCATGAAATATTTTTAGTTGGGGTGAAGACGAAAAAAAAAGGTTCATTAGAATCTTAGATAATACAAATATAAAATCGCAAACCACAGTTATTTTGATGTAGAAGTTTTCATAAAATGTAACAAGTAGTCTGCGGGTTAAAAGATTTTCTTTTCTCTCGCAAATTTTCCTCGTAGCATGCTAACAATTTTTTTTTATTCCTTGTTTTGTTGAAAAAATACTCTCTTCGTTGGAGTATGTATTTTCTAAAATTTGTAACAAGTTTTCAATAAAATTGAGACAATCTGTCAAATTGCCCGCCGTCATTTGATCTTCTGATTGGACTGTGTTTAAAAAGACTCGAGTTTTTCATTGTCTTGTGTATGCATTTCTGTAAGCTCATCCATTGTCAGCTCCTGATTGTGAGAATCCAGTAGTTCTTGTAAGTCATCACTTTCCACTTTTAAATTTATTTGCATGTCAATATCGACCGTTTCTTTAATCAAATTACTTGCTTCTTTAGGTTCTGGTACTGATTCCGCTTGAGTGTCAGTGCTGGGGGAAAAAACGAAATGGCGAGATTTGAAAATCGCGTAACTCCAGATCCGCGTAAGTGGAGGTATTACTGCATTGGTTAAATCTACCAATTAAATATATTTGCTTTATTATCATACTAAAATTTCTACAGAATTTAAACTGCTGTGTGAATAGTGTAAAAATTTCACGAGCTGCTTTCAATATAAGCTTTTCTTACTTTCAAATATAATTTTTTCAGTACTTACGTGCTATCGCAACAAGTTCAAGATAACTCGCCAAATCGGCAACCCCATTCCGCATGGGTCGCACGCGCTGTTTTGGCGACCATGTACTTCGTTTCTTATAATGCCACCAATAGGGTTGCGATTATACGTAAGTACCCTTTTTTCTTGTAGTAGTTGTAAAATATGTAACAATCATTCAACTCAATGTATTATTCGTAAATAGCTTATGCCAGAATGTTACTTGCATCTATTTTAATTAAACGTCTTCCTTACGTATATTAAAACAGACTTTCATATAGAAGTATTTGAATACCATAAATATAGATACTTACCTACTAAAAATGACCAGGCATATTCTATTTAAGGGGACACAATACTATTCAATTGACAAAAATTGGTCGAAAATTCGAATAAAACTTTTTTAGCCTAAATTATTGTTTATATAATTTTCTACAATCTCACACAATTTGAAAGCTCAAAGTTTACAAAATTCAGAACTATGACAACTTTTATATTCATTTTTATTCACATCCCAATGGAAAAAAAATCTTTAACCGGATTTATCTCAGAATAAAAAAATAACTCATTTATCTTCATTTAAAATAGTAGGGTTCTTTCTAATGTGCCTAATGTTTTGAAAATTTTTTTACCTATTGCTAATATTACATGTCCTCAGCTCCCAAGGTCACGTATACTGAGATAGGCTCAGTAAGCCCTAGCCCTCATGGGCTGTTACGCCTTTGAGTTTAGTTTATATAATAGAACATGTAACAAAAGTTGGTATGCATTTTTGAGTTAAAGCAATTCCTTTTCTAAAAAAAATAGTTGAATTTATAATTTACACATTTTTTAAGAAATTTTCAATAAGCAATCAGAAAAAAGTGTCATGCTAGCAAGAAACACATACTAAATGTTGATATATGTAACTTGAGTTTTTTTGTAAATCAAATTTCATGCGTGTATGTCAATTATTGTAGGAGGTATAGCATTAAATTTTTTAAAGTTTTCTTTAAACATTAAATGATTTGTGTTTTGTAGTATTTTGAAAACAAAATCCGTTTGACGTAATCCATATACATTAGTTACAAGCAAAAAAAAAAAAAAAAATAGTATAAAAACCATTAAACAAAATATTTTTGTTTAAAATTGTATCAAAAAGCCCCTTAATTAATAAATAGAATAACTCTTTTGGGAAATTACTCGGCAAAAGAAATGTAAATATAATGAAAAATTTATATAATTATATTTAATACAGCATTTAAATCAGTATTTTAATTAACAGGTCTCCTGTTGGTTTTTTCGATCCATGAGTGTTAATGAGAGGTTCTCATGAGTTGAGAGCAAGAAGTTTTTCCAAAATATCTAACGTTCATTAACACATATAATTTGATTAAAACAAAACCGCTCAATATAACTTCTCTTTCAGTTCATTCGAATCTTTACATCTCTTATCGATCTCCAGAGAGTTGCCACTCATTTCTAACAAAACTATTTAAAATGAATAACATTCTTACCGTAGATGGCGCAACACTTGCACTCTCAGCTATTTCATCTATTTCACCAATATGATCAATGATGGGGAAAAAATGAATTTAAGAGGAACTAATTTTAATTGTAGTTTTCTTTTAAAATAAGAAATTTTCAAAGTTTAAATTCTTTTACAAAAATAAAACACAAGTAGTGAATGTGTTTTGTACATAAATTTTAGTGCATTAAAGCTAATATGAATTTAAAATTTGGACAACAGTCTTAAAATAAAAAAAAAATAATATATAAAAAAATATGTCAATTCCTATATAAGTCAACAAAGAAAACATTTTATTTTAGTTACTTTTTATGAAATAGTTACAATTAATATAAATATATATATATATATATATATATATATGACAGAATCTCAATATTAAGTGACAAAATAGAAAGCGATTTTCCTTGCAAATTTCCTTTCTATATATAGGGCGCTGAAATATTTTTTTTTTATTCTAGCTATTTATTCATTAATTAAATATAAGATTTCTAATAAAATAGTACAAAAAAAGATATCGCATTCTCAGAAATTAGGACGCACGACCTTTGGATTAGAAGTCCAATTCGCTTTCCATTGCGCTACATAGACACAACGAACGATTTTCCTTTCTCTTTATGCTGTAGCACTATTATTTCTGTTTGTTACTATTTATTTATTTTTTAATTTAAATAATGAATTAATATTTGAAAAAACTGTATTAACACCAAGTGCCACTACAAGTTTTAAAAAATGTATTTGAATTTTGAAAATTTGAATCCCTACACACACACACACATAATAGTAATAATCGAAAAAGAACTGTTCGGCATGGAATTTTTTAATCAGAAAGATTTTTGAGAATTCTATTTTTTTATGTTTTGTTTTCTTTTTAAATTTCTATAAATACTTTTGAAGATTTTCTCTCGATAATATTTAGAACGTTAAATTTATATAAATTTATAAATTTCAAGAATTCTTTTTTAGTCGGATATTTTTTCCCTGCAATTCCCCCAATATTTTTCCCTATATACAGTAATAAATTCTGTACTTTTTTTTTTTACAATTTAAGAAGAACATAGCTCTTTTTCTTGGAATTCATTCATCGCTTGTTAAAATTTTAAAAATAACAAAACATATAATTATATTTGTGAATGTTTAAAACAAATTCTTTTTTAAATTTCTTTTGGAGGAAAATATCGTATGTATTTTAACACTAAGTTTAGCAAACTGTTGTAAATATTTATTTCCCAAACAATTTAATGATCTATTCATCATTTAAATCCCCGCAGTGATACATATTTGAAATATTAAACAAAAATTATCTTTAAATAATATTTTGGATTCCTTAAACGAAATAACACAAATTATAATAATTAAACAAATGTTTTTAAACGGGCTATTTCAACCGCTTGATGAAGTTGAGGGCTCAAATTGCCGTAAATTATACCCATTGTGATGTAGCCGTTTTCTTTTCCCTAATTTCTGGGGGGAAAATGGCCTAAATGGGTGGTCAAGATTTCTGACCTCTGTTTCCACGACCATTCCTTAAAATCCGGGAGTGGACATATTCCCCGGCCTGTGTGGAATTTCCGTTTCTCACGCATCCTTGGCAACGGCGTGTCTGGAGGCGGCCACCCGACTTTATGGGTTCGAAATTTTCCCACGTTTGAGGAGCCGACGAACTAGGGACAAAGGAGAGGCGAAACGAGGAACCAGGAGCAACCTGGGCTTTAAAAGGCACGGCGTGAGATTTTGCGAGGAGAACCAGAGAGAACCGTTTAGAGGCCTCTCAAGCTATTTAGCAAGAAACTCGGCGTCTGCATCTACGATTATAGTCAACCAGTGAAGGACTTTAGTTCCTATTACCGATACAGAGAGAGAACTGATCGGAGACCTCTCTGGTTATAGACAGCGAGAGACGCACTGCATTCGCACCCACGATTATAGCGGACCAGCGGAGCCGAAGTATTTTGGCCCTTTTTACTGATAAAAAAAAGCGTCAATCTAAGGTGATTCTCATTAAAAGTTGGATGTTCGAGAGGAACTGATCTTTACTGTAAAAGAGACTGTGATCCCAATCTCGGAACGAGTGTAAAAATATTATAGTTACTCTTTACTTGTAATAAATTGTTTTTATAATCTGATTGAAGTCATTACACCATCAATAAAAATATAAAGCCTATTTGTAAAGCACAAAGTAATTAAGACATAATATGTTTGTACAAACTCAAAGAGCTTAAAAGAAACTTCCATAAATTTTTGACTCTAAATAAAATAAATTCTTTTTAGAAATAAAGTTGAGAGATTATTGTGAACACAAAGATTATAACAGAGGATCCATCCACTCGACTGAAATTTATTTCCACATTTATAAATCTAGAGACATACTTTTATACAGTAATAACCCAAACCATTATCCTACCTATCGTGTGTGTCCGTTTTTATTTGTAACTACAGTCGACTTATGGGTCTTTCCCAATGAGGCTCATTGCTGCCCATCCGGTATAGTGGTTAGAGATTCTGACTGCGGTGCAGTAGGGACTTGGTTCGAATCCCGGAGTATTCATGGATGTTTGTGTTGTACTCTTTCCTTTGTGTTGTAATCCCCCGTGTTATACATTGTGTGGTGCACGAGATTTCTAAATGTTCTCAGTAGAAAAAAATGAGGCTCATTAAACACTTGCTTTATCGACTGTCGCCAGATGAAATGAGTCAGACGAGTTTGTAAAATCAAACAAAAAAAATTTCTTTGTATAGGAACACAATTTGGTACTCACGTATTGTCGCAACCTATTAGAGACATTATACGAAACGAAACATGCGAAATTGGGGTTGCCAAGTTGGCGAGTAATATTGAAAATTGGCGATTTCTGCGATAATACGTATAAGTACCCACAGTTTTATTGAAAAAAAAAACATTGTGCGAGATATTCCGTAAGAGACACTCTTCCCAGGGATATCATTCAATGATATCATCGACCAGTTATCTCGTAATGGTTTGTACTTTGTTTTCAAATTATTGTCAACGACATTTCTATATTGTTAAGTCATAACAAGTGCACACTTGTAATGACTTAATACATGGAAAAATTGTCCATTTGAACCCTGCACTTAGAAAAGGGCAGGGCGTTAGAAAAGTGTATATCTACATCTGTTATGACATGACAGGTACTATATTTGTAACTTAACTCATGTTTTCTTTGAAATAAAGCATTGGCATTCAGATCAAGACGCTCTAAACCTGTCGGGATTAATTGATTTTAATTTACTTCATTGAGTTTCAAATCTCGGGTTGGCCAAGGTTGACACAGCCTTTCATCCCTTCAGTGTATAGATAAACGAGTACCAACTTGCACTGTTTTTTTTTTGTGTCAGACTGACCACCGGATCGGAACATCTTCTCATGCACCTCAGGGCCCAAGGTCACTGAGCACAGTAGGCCTTGGCCCTTATAGGCTGTTGCGCCACTGAGTTAAATTAATTTAATTCATACTGTAAAGACGAGGGCTATTGGCGATGGAACTCGTAATTCTATACCACAGTCAAATGAAGAGGACAACAAGTCGACTCTGACCTGACACTCCTCTCCAAAACTTCCACACCGCCAAAGGGACTTTTGGGACCCACTTTGAGCTTCGTAACATTGAGGCCACGAGTTCGTGACCATGGCCATGACGAAAGCATGAAATTGCAATTCTAATGCTAAAAAAATTTAAAAAATCTGCTGCTCTATGAAGACGGAGGGGGTTGAGAGAGCTAACCAAACTCCATCCTTATGTACGCCAAAATTAAATAAACAGCAGATTTTATGAGTTCGGATTAACTGAAGCTCTAAATCGTCCGGCTCAAACAAAATCCATAAAATAAGACAATGTTCATACAGGGGCGTCTTAAGACCTGTAGAGGGCGTGGGCCTCTACGTACAAAAGTAGGCTCTAACTGTGAATTTTAAAAATAGACAGTATATTGTCAAATACTAATATAAACGGTAATTTGAAACAAATAAATGTGCAGACTCACAATCTCACAGACCTAGGCACAAACCGGCTTACCCGATGGCAGCATTTTGTATAAATGAGTTAAATGATTGCTTATGGCACTAGGTCTTAACACGAAAAATGTTCATTACAAATTAATACAGTCTTACCACTTTTGCCATTTGACATACAGTTTGAAATTTCCTGTGTTTTTTTAACAATATGTATGGCAGGATGTTAAACTCGCAGCCCACAATCAACATTTTTGAAGCCTGGCCAATATATCTGAACACAATAATATATAATAATTTTTTTTTTAAATTCTACCGAAAATAAAAAGATAGTAGCAGAGAAGAATGCCAAGTAACTGGACGTAAACATTAAATTTTTCTTGTTCTTTTACATAAATTTATTACATTGTATCATTCGAAATAAACCTAAGTTTCTATTAATATTGATTTTTTTTATTTTTGCGGCTTATCTAAATGTAAGCATTGTTTGCTTGGTCCGAGTTAATCTTTGAGTTTGACACACCTAATGTACAGGAATAATATTTCATCTTTAAAATTATCCGGATCATGAACTTGTTAAAACTGAGCCAAGAACGAAACGAGGCCTTCCCAAAGGGCGAAGCAATGGGCCTAGTTGACCCATGCCTTAAAATGTCCCTGGGTACATAGCAGTGGCACAACGGATAATACTTGGGCTCTCCTGCAAATTAAGGATTTGTATCCCAAGCACAAATACGTACTTGGCGTCAGTCAAGTTTCAGGCCCCCTCACCGCGATGCGGAAGTTGCGGGGGTTGTACGTTATACCAATTAAACTGGGAGCGGCGAAATTGTGTAAAAAAGTTTATACTCAGACTGCATTTCAGGTAAAGGTTATCGGGAGTAAAAATATCGGGGAAACTCTCTATATACATAAAATAAATACATGCTTTGAAATAATATTAAGAGAAAATTTGTAAATAATTCTACAAGAGAGAACTAAAATCAGCACATCAGTTACATGGTTTTGAGACTTATATCAGTACTTTCAGGTTCATTTTTGGTTAATACTCAATAAATTTAATTATTAATTTTGGTTATTCTCAATAAATAAATTAATTAATTTTGGTTAATACTCAATAAATTCATAATAACTCAATTGGAATTAACATTAACAAAACAACTTTAATAGTCTATAAATTACCAATTGTTAGATTGGTTCAGAACAGTTTATAGTGCCAGCCATTCGCTTCAAAAGGGTTCATACATCTAATAAACAAAACACTTAAAAAACGCAGGTTACTACAATTTTTCTGGCGTGAATAATCATCGCCAAGGGTCGATGAATTGGGGTTTTAACAACATGGTATGGCTGGACTGATTGTTGGTTAACGTCGCACTCTGGAGCAGCACAAATGCTATTGGCAACGAACCTCGGTCAAGTGACGAGGACGACACCTTAGCTGGCACCTTATTCTTTCCAAATTTCCACACCAGAAATGTCTGGAATAAAATTTAGAATGCAATGATTGTGCTTTTATTTATCACAATTTTTTTAAACAGCTAAACAGTCTGGATTTAAGAGGGTTTATTGTATTTAACTAATCTATGAAAATTATTCTTGAGCTAATAAATTCAAATTGAAATAATGCACTTTGGTTCCGTAACCAATAATAAAAATAAAAACAATTCTGTGATACATTGTAGATCTAAAAAAGGGGAGGGCGTAAAAATTGGAACGGAGCAGACATATGTTTCGTAAAAGGGCACACACAGTGTTATTCAATTTAAACGTATCTGGGGAAAAGGTTGAAATTCATTAATGCTGTAGTTCCTTTTTGTCTAAATTCAAACCATTAAAACAAAAATAAATATAAGGATAGAAAGAGAAATATAAGAATATAAAAATACCACTCATTCCACCAAAACTATTAATTAGGTATTTTAATAGATATTCTTAAATTTTTTTCTTTTTATATTTATTTCGTTAACTTATTTTACATTGCTATATATTGTCTATTAAAGTTTTATGTTTATTAATGTTTTGTAAGGGCATTCTATCTCCTAAAAGATTTACAAAACTTAATGGTGCTTACCTTTTAGATTTCAAACCTTGTTGCGAAAAGATCATGGGAATAATCAATTCCTAAGGTCAACAAAGGAAATTTTATTTTAGTTACTTTTTATTAAATAATTACAATTAATATAAGTATGTATACACATAGAAAGCGACTTTCCTTGCAATTTTCCATTTACCTTTCTATGTATGGTTTTGGACTATTACTTTTGTTTGTTACTCTCTCTCTCTCTCTCTCTCTCTACTCTCTCTATTATTCATTCATAAAACATACTCTCAGATATTAGGTCATTCCAGGTAGAATTCAACCCTACGACCTTTGGATTAGAAGTAGCTATCCATTGCGCTACAGGGACACAACTAACGATTTTCCTTTCTATATATGCTGCTGGACTATTATTTTTGTTTGTTACTATTTATTCATTAATTAAGCATAAAAATGTGTTATTGTTGTGTATGATATATATAGGGAAATTGTGAGCTAATAGTAGGAATTGAAAATTGGAAAACTAGATGAAATTATTATTACATTTTTTTCAATGAGTTTCATTCATGAGGGTCACATGATAAATGCAATCACGTGTTCTCCATTTAACTCAAAACTGACGCTAGACTTTTTTTTTTTTAATTCTGATGATTCTCCGGATTGCGTTTTACCATTTCATACCTAATACATTTCCCGAAAGCTGGTATTACTTTTTAGTGCGGCACCACGTACATGGAATACCAATCACCGCAAGTAATTTTGACGCCCAGTTTCCTCCTCAGAAGGGTGAAGCTACGCTGTGAGGACATACAACCGTGTTTAAGAATTCAATTTTGCCGAGTGCACCTATGCCAAACAGGGACACCAGACTTGTACTTGTAGAATTTAAATAAAATTTCAAATTTGATACTTGGGTAAATATGCTTAAGTATTAAGATTATTCACAGAGTATTTTTGAAATTTAAAGAACAATTATTATACGTGTATTTTTAAATGGAGTGGATTTTGCTTACCTACGTGAGTTTAATATCGTCAAGAAAAATATATATTTTAAAAGAAAGCATCTGTAAAAAGCAAAAGTTAGTAACAGTAAGGCTCGTCAACTGATTGGCTAACTGACATATGACGTCACATGAATTTAGCCCATTAAGTTAATAGTTAATAACACATTGAAGTTTTTGCGCGTTAGCAATTCTTCTAGATACTTAAGGGTATTTGCAAGGGCAAGCAAGGAGGAAAAAAGGAAACTTTCTTGTTTCATAAACACTTTTTTCACAAGCTCAGTAATTAAATTTTTTTCAAGTATTCTAACTCCAATACTTCTAAGAAAACACATTTCACACAACCTCCCTTTTCACAAATATTTTTCTTTGACATGTTTTTTTTTCCTTATTTTTCTATATTCATCCTATTAATTAGTAAAGAACCAAGGGAACTTTCTTTGGGTAGAACTGATACGTTTGTTGTTGTTAGGTTTAACTAAATTCAAACAATGATCGTCATGTAATGAAGGTACAAACTCAGATGTCAACTATGTCACCTGAGCGTGACTCAAAATGATGAAGTTTATTGACTCCGTTAAGGGACTTTTGAATCGAAAAGAAATTACTTAAATGAATCATTATGAATATAAAAAGCAATTATTATAAACATTTATGTAGTCATAATTGTGTCATCCTATTTAGAGGATACCATATTCAAAAAATATAAAAGAGGTATAAGGAAAAAGTTCCGCAAATTATAGCGTTTAAAATCAACATGATAATTTGATGGTTTTGTTATTGTAGAGTTAATAAATAAATTATATATTTTTCCTTATTTTAGCATTACATATGTTCGCTTTAAAAAATAAAAATAAGTGTTTATGAATGATATTATTGTTATGAGAATCTCGAAATCATTTAAAATAAAGGTTGAAAGTATTTTTTTAAGAAGCAGAAAACGAAAAAACAATTTTAATTTTAAAAAATGATTTTATTTTGCAATGAATATACAGTACTGGATGACATTAAAAAGAGCATGTTGTCTCAGACCTGCTTCAACATGAAATGATTACTAAAATTTCTTTCTGAATTCTTCCCATGGTTTTGTTTTTTGGTGTTACTCACCATTTTTTATTATTTTTTATGTTTCATATTATTATCTCATATATATAAATTCAAAGTTAATTTAACAAAAAAAAATATATAGTCAGCTTTGATTATTGACTATTTTTTTTTTAAATCAGTAATATAAAAGGGATAAACTATTATATGAACAACAGAATGGAAAACATTCTACTTATTTTAATAACACCACATATAGTAAACATATTTAAACTGAAATTTAAGTTTGTTTTTAAAACTGTTTGTCAGTTTGAAAACAAAAAATTTGCCGTTAAATACTGTGCACACATTCTTTACTAAAAATTTTTCTTTGTCAATTTTTTTAAGTTCATTTTCACACGGGAAAAATTCAATAAAGATTATATCATGATACAAAACGCAAGTAATAAATGGAAGTAATAAACTTCTATACAAATGTTTGCCAAATGACGTCCTTCATTAAAGAAACACAAGATAAACTTGCAGAATGAAATATTATTTTCTCATATTGTTAACTCTCAACTTGATAGACAGAAAACTATTATTCATATTCTTTATGAAGACAGCTATGTCACACAGGAAGTAAATTTTTAAATGGACATTTCAACCAGAGATTGTTCCAAGAATTATGCCAGATGAGCGTTTTCGATAGCAATAACCTTTTTTGATATATGGGTCATTAATTTTATAGTGCTGTCTCTCTTTCCATAACAGAAACATGAAAACATGCTAATAATATTTTTTTCATGTCGAGAGTATTTAAAACCTAGCCTTGGCTTCAGCTATTTTTTCAAGAGTGCTAGTTTTTAATGAAGCATTTGAGCTCCATTTTGTTTTTGTTAACATTTAATTCCATTTAATTCCATCCACAGTAGGTCCAAATTATAATTAAAATTAAGCCCAACAATTACATATTTTATAAAATTAATAATAAGTAATTAACATTATTTTATAATAAATACAATTAATATATTTTTCAAATTCATTTAAATAATCTCTAATACTTTAGTATTAAAACTTGCATTTTTCATACAGTTATAAAAGTTTTAGCCGTAAGTATATTTTTACCCAATTCTCTTTTATCAAAAATGCGTTTTATTCCTTTCTTTTTCTGTAACTCATAAAAATTAAAAATTAACTTGGTGGTAGTTATATATTATACTGTCGACCACAATTTCGAACCTATGTCGCCAAATGCTGTCGCCCTATGCTCGAACAAGATTGTTGTATTTATTTTAACATTGGAATAGTTTTCCAATATTGACTGCATTATTTAGAAACTATTTCCACTATTTGCGGACTTCATTTCAGTTGATGCATTGATCGACGGTATAATACGTTAGAACCAACTTGTTTAAACCAGGCCTCACCAATCAATTAATAGCTTAAATTTTTTATATTATTTAGAAATATATATAAAGATTAGAGAATACAATATACATCTGAAAGTTTTCTAGTTTCTTGGAGATGGCAAATAATAGAATATACAAGAAGTCATCAAGCCACTTGAAATTTCCATATTATGTTTCCAAAATTCTGATTAAAGTCCTATTTACAAAAATTGCAGAAGCCTCACGCCAAAACTAGTCACCATCCAGTTTACATCTGAGCGATATTAGTTGTTTGGCGTGAAAATGGGCGTCTAACCTGGTCGCCATTAAATTTTTAACCATGATGGTGATGCATGGGTATGTATACGGGGATGGGGATTGGATGAGATTTGTGATGATGACCTCCTTTTTGCAATACTTTGGCGAGGATTCCTGTCAAGATGAGAAGCTCTTGCATGTTGTGACCTTTCCGGTGATGATGTGCTTCTGCTACGGCAACTAATTCAAATGCAAATGCTGCAATGACTATGACGAGAATGAACATTGCCCTCCTCTGAGAATAAGCCATGGCTTCCCTGCAAATGCAAAAATATAGTTCATTATAAATATTCAACATGTGTGTTGCTTTCGAATATTTTTGAAAATTTACAAAAAAATCAAAAGTATAGGAAAAATAGTTTTTAATAATCAGTTCTATGATTTATATGTATTCTCGACAACAGCTTTTTATATCTTATGTGCTCCATAAGGGACGTACAAATTATTTGTACTTGTATTGAAGTATATAGTTGGGAACCGATTTTTCTATTCAATCACAGAAATATTATTCCTTTTTATAAAAAGAAATAATACTAAAATTCGAAACGATCTACGTCTGTAATAATGGTGTTCTTTTTATGAGGCAGTGCACAACATCAGCATTATTGCCCACTCTATAGACAATAAATAATAAAGAGATTATTCTGTCTGCATTAATATTTTGCCTTAAATATAATAAAGTATGTTTTAGAATTTTTAGAGCCGTACGGTTTAATTTTATCTTTCGAAATTTTAAAAATATTTTAAAAATAAAAAAAAATTACAGAAATTCATATTAGAATTGACAAAGCAATTTTCGCCCTTTTTTAAGCAGTCAAAATGTTTTAAAATACTCTGAATATTTATCGCATCAAAAACACGTGAACTGCTGTGTAAGTAAATTTATTATTTAATCTTTGAGTAGAAATATTAAATTTCCATAGTCCAAAAAACAAAACAAAAAATTCTTTTGAAAAACAAATCTCCCAATTTCAATAATTTATTACGGTAAAATGTTTTTTTTTTAAATATAAATTCTATTTCCTCAGAGTGAACTTTATAATGTTAATTGTAAGAAAAATTACGATTGAATTTTGAATGTAGAAAAAAAATCTCGAATAACTAACTATAAATGAGAAGGAAAAAGACCAATAAAAAAAAAAAAAAGAAAGAAATGAAGTGAAAAAATGTTGCTAAGTGAAAGCATTGAAGCAGGAAGAGAATTTATTCCATCAAGTTAAATCCCTTCAAACGGCTGATTGAACTATCAGAAGTAACTGAATCATTGTATATATTTTGAATCTTTAGGGCATTGTTAAAAAGTAACAATCGTATTAAAGGAACACGTTGTGCTTGGTAGAGAGAGAGTTAAGTCTAGGCAATCCCTGCGCATAGTTTATACAAGAATTTCGCTGAATATATTTATCAACATGTTTCATTTAAAAAAAATTCTGAATTTTTCCTGATTGTATACGGCTGTGATGAGTTATTTTTTTTAAAGTTATAATTTAAACTGTATATTTTTGATATTTTACTCGAAGGCATTTAGATAGAATTTCAAATATGAACAAATTATTTTCTGTTTTTAAGCTACACTTTAAGTAGTTTATTTATCTTACAAAAAACTTAATTTCAAGCAAAATATAGTTGTTAAAATACCCTATAATGGTCAGCTACCAAAATTCAATTCAGTATAATCATTTTCTTATCTTGAACGTAATTAAAAATGTGATTTCAGAGAAGTACTTATTCATTAGCCAAGAGTTAGAAGACGGAAAAATTCCACTTTGTACTATAAAATGAAAAACACAATTCAAAAAATCAAATAGCAGCAGTAGCCTAGAAGTTAGGATTGCCAACTCGTGCCCTGAGTTTGCACGTTAAATCTATCGAGCCTCAAGATCCTCTCTTGGCGTGGTGTGATGTCGCCGTCATCACGTGACCGAGGTGAAAAATTACGAGGTCCGTCGCCAATAGCCATCGCGCATTACATTTTAAACCAATAGCCATCGAACCAGTTGTTAAAAACACTTAAATCAGTGTGATCTTTTTTTATTTATTTTTAGTAACGTTTTTCTTTAAACTTATTAATAAAGTTTTTAAGCATACTTTAAAATTTATAGCAGTTGAATTCATTTAGTTCAAATGTAAGGTTTTTCAGAAATTAACATGAATTCGATTTTTAAGTACTCCTATTTTATATAATAGATACGAACCTTAGAAAACCATGCAAAAAATAAAGTAAAAAATAGATGTGACACATGGTAAATTTGGAGATATGTTCCACAATTTTGAGAAATCGAGTAAGATAAAAAAATATCTAAATAGTTTCCCAAAAAATCATGTAAAGAGTAATTATGAAACCCATGTTACATATTTATACAACAAAAACAAGTCATTTTGTTAAACAAAATAAATAGAAATAAATAAATAAATAAAATTTGTGTACAGTTGCTGTTTAATAACAAGCGTGCACGCTTATTACGAATTGGATTAAGAATTCTATCATTGGTAGATGTGTCAGATATGTCTACTAGCACTACTGTTAGTTTTGATTCAAAAGAAGATTTTAGTTCTTTTTTTATGGCCTCGGTTGCTTTTATTGTTACAAAGTTATTTATTTATTTGGTTTTTTTTAAGCTGTTTATATATTTCTTGATATCCTGCTATGCAAAATTTAAGATAACGTTGAAATTTTAATCCATGCTCTAAGTCAGAATCATGAGCAAAAATATATTTTCCTTATTGTAGCAAATTTCAAGCAAATTAAACCAGCTGTTAATAACTGATTTTTACTTCCGACCATCGTTATTGACTCCTTTATAATCATTAACAGTCAAAAACTCGATACTCGATTAAATCGTCCACACCAAAATGCAAGCATTCCCAAAATTTTTTGGAATTCATGCTAGAAAAAAAACACAAAAAAATCTTTAAATTCGTGTATCGTGTTATTTTAAAATCGTGTAAAAACAGTTGGGTGTATATTACTGATGTATCAGAATAAAAAAAAAAAGAGTAGTTTTAAAATTTCTTTCCACTTACAGTTGCCGTATTTCTTAAATTCACAATGTATTTTACATATACGTTGTTTATCGTCCTGAGAATGGATTTGTTTATTAACTTTCTCGCAATAGTCTCTGCAAAAGTTTTGCATCAGACTTTGACAAGATCAAAATAATTTAATAACACGGGTGAGAAATATATCTGCCATTCTAAACTTTGATGACTTCGAAGAGAAGTCTCGGTTATTGAACGAAGAAACAATCATATTTCTACGTGCAATTTTAAAAATACAGTCTTAAATTATTTTATATTGTTTACTTCGACATTGTAGACTCTTCTATGAATTGCATTCACCCAAACAGTTTGAACACACCCAACAGACTTTGAAAACATCGTTCTGAATTAGTATATTTTCGTCTTCTTCATTGAATGATTCATTAATGATTCATCTGAGTCGTAAAAAGCACAAGATCGTCTCGAAATTGGATCTATAAGTAAAAAGTTTGTTTACTTATTTTTCAGTAATGAAACATTTTATTTTTCAATTTTTTTTAATGCAAGAAATATCAAGGCAAAATCTAAGTCACATGTTCCAGCGCTTTTTTCACGTACTGTAAAAAAAGCGCTATTAGGACGCAAATTCCGTCTTCGTCTTCCTTCCATATTTTGTCGTACCTTTTTCTCAGCCAATAATCAACCAATTGACCTCGGGTTTTCGGCATTGGGTCGCATTTGTGCCCTAGATGAGCTGAATCATATTTAAGTTTAATAATTTTTAAATTTTTTTAAAAAATATTTTTAAGTATACACACACTACTTTCTGTTAGTAAAAAGTTCATTAGTTGCATTATTGTAAAATGCAACATGTGAAAAACGCGCTAAAATTACTTGGCCATGCCAATGATTGATAACTTGTTTTACGTTGTGTTCGGCTCAAAAACCTGTACAATTCATGGCTATATCTAAGGATATTTTTTCAAGTATATGCAGTGAATTTTGAACTTTGAAAAATGGAATAGGAATCTTTTTCTATCACCGTAAAATACATTTTAAAAAAATTCTTAAAAAGGAGAAGCAGTTTTCTTTATACGGTGAAGTATCAAAAAATTTGAGTTACACGCAAAATATTAATAATAATAATTTTCTTCATCAGTTGTGATTTTCAGTTTCTTACTTTCATCTATATTTATGTGTACAAAATATACACAACTTTGTACAAACATTGTACAAAGTTGGACGACAAGAATCGAGTAAATTGTTTACATTTTAAAGGATTGCGTTATTTTTTAAAAAAAATTCTGATGTGTTAAACAGTTTTCTTATTATGTACTATGTGATACTGTTCATATATGCTGTTTATTTATACTGTTTATATAAATATAAATTATTGATATCTTACCATTATGAACTCGAGTTATCATTCGAATTAGTATTAATCGCCCATCCTGTATAGTGGTTTAACGAAGCTGACTGCTGTGCCGTAGGGCCTGGGTTCGAATCCCGGGGAAGCATGTTTGGTACTCTAATTAGCCGTCGAGAGGTTGGTGGAAAGGGGAAGAGAGGTGGGAGGTCTCTGACCACTCCTAGGGGTTCTTCTTCAAACTTAGGGTAGAACCGAGCCAAATCTAACTGTCACCTGCATTTTTCTCAAAGCTACGGTTAACGACAGGCGTACAATCTAACCCGGTGCCATGATGAATTTCGAGGGCCTCGATCTGACTACTTCAGACAGGTGTCATTAGCGACAAAATGAATTCGATTGCAAACACAATATTCTTATTATTCTTGATTTAATAAAGGTCATAGAACTTCCGAATAATAATTTCTGAAATTGAAGAAGAATCTTTTTCTCTCTCTCGTTACCCTCTGGCCCCCATGTGGATATCAACTAAATTCCTTTTAAGTGGATTTCTTATCAATAAAATAAACATGTTTGCCAAATGTCAAGTCTGAATCTAGTCAAAAATTGAATTTTTTTTATCAACTAGCTCTAGTAACTACCCTTGAGAGTCGATTTCCATAAAATCTCTTTCTACGAATTGCCATTCAACAAAAGTAACATGCATACTAAAGTTCATTGCTGTAAGTAGTAAATCAATATGGAAAATTTTTTATACATTAGACCCACAACTCCACCCCCCTCCTCCCTCTTAATTGGAGTTATATGGTAAAATCCGTTCTTAGCGCGAATCTATATTCAACAAAAAGAAGAAAAAAAACCATGCCAACAAAATTTCAAGTCTGTACGTCTAAGAGTTCAAAAACTGAAATATTTATCTGTAACATTCCTCAAGCTCTCACACCTAGTATTCTAAATAAAAGAACTCGAATAAGAGTAAGTATTCGTGATAGGCTCTTTTGAACGTGAAGTTAAAATATTCTTCATTTCTCATATATTTTCTTTAAAAATATCTTTAAATACTAGTTCCGTAAGTCGTAGCCACAAATATGTACACTCTTAAGTTAGTAATCGTTCTTTTTTTTATTGCGAAATAATAAACATATCTATCAATTGTCAAAACAACTCAACACAAAAATATAATTAACTTTTTTTTTTTTTGAATTCAACTCGACAAAATTGATTTAAATGAATTCGAATGTTGACTTTTCTTCATTTTATAATACAAAATATTCTTTTCTTTTTCTCAATAAACGTATTAACAAAATCAATTTATTTATATTAAAGGCTCAACTTATCTACATTACAATTCTTTAAAGAAGACACAAACTTTATACAATTCCAAACCTAAATTTAGTTCAAAAACCTTAGACAGAAATAATCGATTATTCAATCGTTATCTGTGAATCATTTAAATCAGTATCTAGAATAGATTTTTAATATTAGAAAAACAAATCTATGCAAACCGTCCGCAATTATGTATCCGTTCTGTGACGTAACATCCTGCTTAGTTCGAAGAAGCAGACTTATTTTCCCGTCATTCACAGACAATCAGAAGATTGTAGAAGTTCTGCATGATAAATGGTCCACGGTGCGTACGAAAAGTGTTACTTTTTGTACTATTTGTTGTAAATTTCTGCGTATTTTAGGTGATAAATTAAATGTTATCGCAACAAAGAAGCTAATAATGGTTTTATGTTGTCAAACCTCGTTGAAAAATCGTCTTTGCAGATGTTTGCAGCCGAGTTCGAGATTATTTGGTCACGGATTGAAGCTTATGCCAATTTGGGCTATTTCTCAAAGATTGGCGGTGTTTTTGGCGCTAATATGTGTATACTCATATACTTTTCTTTTCTTTTAAAACATATATTTACCTATTACAGATATCTAACTGAAGATAAAAATAAATTTCATTTCAAATACTCATCTTAATGATAATGCTTGAGTCAAGTTCATGAGAGGGGGAAAAATAATAATAATTCGTCATCATCTAAGAAAAGAAACAACCGCTCCTAAGAAAGAAAAATTCCGTGCGTAAGCTTTTGTTTGTGTTTGCCAAAGCTAGAATCTGACTCAGATGGAAACTACTGCAGCAAAATGGGATATGATTCGTTTCTATGGCAACAATATATATATATATAGTTCGGGTTTTCTCTCTATCTCTCTCTCCACGATCAATACTTTTATGTTTTTATTAGAATCAACTATGGGCAGCTTTCAAAATGTGTTTGTAAGAAAATTGTAGCTTGTGGACATCAATTTTTATATAATCATATTAAAAATGAATGCAAGTTATGTATAGTTTGATAATTTTTGCAATATCAATAAAGGCAAATATCATGTAAAATTTTCTTCACCCAATATTTGTTCACCCAAAATACGAGAAAGTCAATAAAAAAATTTCTACAAAATATTATTAAAATATAATTTTTCCCGATTTTTTTTTATTAAAGAAAAAACATATTCCGACATATGATCATATGTGTGATTATGAATTAAACTCTAGATTTTATATTTTCACTCTAACATTGACATTTAAAAAGTCTAAGAACCACGGACAAGAGATGGGGATGTATCCCACTCTCCAAAATTTCACACCAATGTCTGAGCCTCAATAAATTGTGCATCAGCCGCGCAACCCGGGGGGGAGTATATATAGGAGAAAACATGAATAAAACCTTTTACAAGATTCAAATCAAAATGACTCAAACTGAAATTAATAGCAAATCTTTCTATTTACTTAAAAAGGTGATTAATATATAAAATATGAATGTTTTGCAATCAGATAAACTCTCCTTTCTCAGTATTATGGGAAAATAAAACTGACGCAGAATTACAAAATCTGTAGTAAGAAGTAATAGAGTAGTTCATAAATGTCAACAGTTCCAAACACTTTTTTATAGCTAGACATAGTACTATAAGTCTATACACTCATGGATGTGTTAAACGCTTATATTTGAGATGTCAGACTTAATCTGGTGCTCTTAAGATGAGAAAGTTGCCCCTAAAGTAAACATGATGATTAGAAAGAGTGACACGAGAAAAGGATAAAGAAAATCCTAAGTCCTCTATTTTTTTCTCCCTCTGTACTGTTTTATTAGAGAAAGGGCTTAAGAGGAAATCAATTGGTGGTGCTGGAAAAAGTTTCTACAATGGTAGTTCAAAGTAATAACGTCGAAAGAAAAAAAAGAAAAAAGAAATATGGGGAAAAAAACAAGTATTGCGACAAACAGATCTCAAATGTTTATTTATTTACGTCGTGCTTTGAAACAACACGAGCGCTATTGGTGATGGAATTTATAATTTCGGAACACGGTCAAGAGACAATGGTACTTTTTTTTAGTTCATGTGTAGAAAAACGTAAATAATATTCGAAAATATTTCAAAAGACGAACTTATCGATCAATTCAATTTACTTTCTTAAAAACGAAAGAAAAAAGTTTTAATTTAGAACCAAATTGGGGTCACGGTTGCGGAATGGTCATGACCACTAAAAGCCCATTGTGTAGAGAGATTCATGCATGCTAAATCTGTCGAGGCTCAAAGTCCTAGTGTTGGAGAGGTGTGGAAGTGCAGAAGGAGGTGTTGCAATTTCAGGTATAGTCCTCGTCACTTGACCATGTTTACAAATTACGTGGTCCATAATCAAAATAATCAGGTACAAATCATATTAAAATTAGAATCAAATGAGAGTAAGCTACAAAAAACCTCGGGATTTTGTACCATAGTCAACTGACGAGAATGTCATCTGACTTTGTGTTTTCTTCCACTAACTTCCACAACACATCAATGGAAGCCGATTTAGATTCAGTGTGCTACAGTGCAGATCATTTCATTAAACAATATTCAGTGCAGAAGGGACTTATTTTGATTCGAACATCTCCGAGCATAAAGTGTTTGAACCATTACGTATTATTTTAACTGAAACATTGAAGTTACAAAATAAACCGATATATTAATAAAATTTCCGTATATGTCTATGTATGTACATTGCTGATTTCGCCCATTTGAATCAATAAAGAAATAATTGGGTATCGAACATAGATTTGTTTCAAAAGTCTTATACAATGTAAGAATGCTTACTCTGGTTCCTGTAGCCTTATATATAAGAATAAAAAATATTCTCCGACATTATTTTAAACAAGCAGAGCAGAATGTTTATCACTTTAAATTACAAGAAATGAATCTATTACTTCAACTTTTATCATTAAAAAAACATTAGAAACTTAATCTAAATTCTAAATCACAGATAGTCGTGATTGATTCAGTTTGCAACACTTTTAGTGTAAAAATCTGAAATCTACGGTGACTAAGAAGTACGAGAAAGTGAAATTGGATTTTAGTTACAGAGAACAATTATAATGATTTCGGTTAAGAATCTGTCTAAAAGAAATAAATATCAGTAAGATCATTATTGGAGATTTATTTCTGACTTTTTGAAGATAAAAAATAAGAATGGGAAGAACCCATGGAAGAAATAAAATATGTATTGCATTATTGTGCCTCAATTTAATTATAGTTTTATTAAGGCCAATTAATAGGTTTATATATTACTTGTTTGTGTATAAGAGATCCGAATAACATGTCATCTATAATTAACGTATATTATATAATTTTTAGTATTTTTTTTTAGATAACGTAGTACGAACTATAATTTTATTAAAAACTCAAAAACTACGCTTTCTATTGTATTATTTTTATATAATTTGGGAGTTATATATTTTTTTATTTCCAGTTCTCTTTGAGGAGTATTTTGAATGGTTTTTGTTTTCTAAGAAATAAATTTATGCATATTTTTAGTAATCAGTGCAATTTATGAAGAGTGCATACATTTCATCACTCGGTTCCTCTTCAATTTACTCCACTGACTGCATCAAGGATTTCAATTCTCATCGAAGCTGTTTTCATATGCAAATGTGTGTCGGAATGTTAAACACTAACCCCTGTTTGAAGCAGTTGCGCATAACGACTGTTTGACTGCTGTATTCAGAATAGTTATATATTTTGTAATACATAAAACATGTATTGTACAATGTATCGGTCGAAGATATAATGTGTATTCATGTGGACGGAAAATGAATTTATGGCTGTATGGGTTGATGCCTTTAATAAATGATTGTACTGTCTAAACTAGGACAGGTAACTCTAGACTCAAATGCAGACTATGAGAATAACGGGGTCTTTACAAAGACTGGGGGTTGATTGGTTGTTAGTTTCGTCACAATACAAAAAAAACACAAGGGCTTTTGGCGACGCGGTTCTCGTAATTCTAAACTATAATAACGTGACGAAAACAATGCCTGAGGTGACAACCTACTCTCAAATATTCCACAACAACGTGAGGAACTTGAATCTGAAAGGATTGAACGGGCATCAGTTCCTCTACATCAGTCATTCTCAGACTTTTTTTTGTTCATGTACACTTAAGACAATTTCAAAATTTGGCGGCACGCCAACAATTAATTAAGTTTCAAAGAATTTTACTTATCTGTAATAAATACACTATGTAAAGTAGTTTGTGATAATCATTTTCAATGTTAAATAGAATGACATGTACGACAAAGACAACAAAATATTTATCGAGTAGTTAATTACGAGTTAGCTATAAGAATGCAATTAATGCAAAATTTGAGTTTGATGATTTTTGCTAATTTCGTTTAAGTTGATTCACAAAAAGGATAATATCACTCTCATTTTATCGTCTACACTCAAGGTATCCAACTACTCTAAAATAGTGAATTTTGCCAAAAATTGACAAATTTTTCTTATGATTTTATTATATAGGCAAACTTATTAGCTTTATAAAAATACCAAGTCCATTCATTTTCCGTTCACTAGAACAAAAACTACAAGTGTTTAAGTAAAAGCTGATGTCATTACTTTAAGCAAGATGTCATACTTTAAAACGCGTTTTACTCAAAATATGTTTTTTTTAAATACTCAAAGGGGCCAGCGATTGCTCAAAAAAATTTGAAAATAGTTAACTGAAATTTTTTCTGTAAGTTCTGTATAATAGTAGAATTGTTTTAACTACCAAATTTAGCAATCACTGTTTTATTTCAAAATTTACAATCGATTATGTTAATATAATCATTGTTTTTTTAAGAAATTTCATATAATAACAAAGAAAAAGTGCTCTAGTTTTTGTAAAAAAGAAATTATCCTTATACTAAAGGTCATTTCAAAAATGAATAGCATAGCAACACATTACAGTGAAAAAATTGAAAATTTGTTTATAAACTTTTGGTACAGAATGGGTCGCGTTTATGCTATTTTTAGTCAATTTTTACCTATTATTTCGCATTTTAGTCAGAATAACTTCTTTTTCTGTACTTAATTTTAGCATATTTTTCTTAAAATATTCTAAACAAATCTAAATTAACAAAAAAATTCCCATATCTCTATTTTTTTTAAAAAAATTTTGTAGCAAAACTAGGCGAATACTTTAAAAATCTCGATATTTTGTTTTTTTAACTTTTATATTGGTTAATGCTGGAAATTCGAATTCAAGCTAATAAAATGCATAAAACTGTAGAAATAGTTTTAAAGCTTTTTTAACTATAATGAGATAATCGCCTTTAATTTTAATTCAAAATGAATTTGTGGCGAATCTCTCCGCGACTATTTTAACACCTTGGGGACTCTTCTGGGGGAAAATATTTTAATTCAACCAACTTTCGCCGACCAAGAAAGCGTGATTATGTAAATGAAATATATTATATAAATTCTGTCTTCGCGAGTTTGTGAGTTGGTACGTTGGAGTTGGCAAGTAGGAGTTAGCAAAGAGTCTGCGAGTTTGTTAGTTGGAGATTGAAAGAGAGTGGAATTATTAAGAGGTCTTGGAGTTGTCCAGGAAAATGGATTACACCAGTGGATCCAACGACATTGATCAATCTCGATAAAGATCACCTGCAAGATTCCAGTGTAGGATCCGATGCATAAAAAGTACAGGTATCATGATCTTTATTAATTAGAAGTTAGCTTATTAGTGTGCGACGTAGTTATATTTGAGCGTATTTAAGCTATCTTAGATTCAGTTGAGGGTCCGTAGTAGTATCCCCGTGTTATAGAATCTCACCTCCGCGCTCTACTATTTAATCATCTACCTTAATTAGATTGTTATTGTGTCTGATTGTTATTTTGGTAACAATAAATTAATTAGATTGAAATCATGTCTAATGATCATTAAGTTTCTCCCACACACCTAGCCGTGTTTACAGGTAGACAAGGGGTTTCAGAGTCATGCAGGAACCGACAGGTATTACAAATTAATTGACTCGTTCGAATGTTTTGAAGTTAAGTCTCGATTATTACAGAGCGAGATCTGTTCTTCTTCATTCAAGGTTAATTCTTATGCAGATGTATCCGCTATCACAAATGGAGTAAGAACCCAATCAATTTTTTATACCCATCCACCCACGAAAGGATAAGTTAAATACACAACGAATGCCCTTAGTTTGTTTCTATAAAGCGGCTGAATGATTCGGTTCCGAATTTTATTTTTTTTCTCAGATAGTAATTTTAAAAAAAAACAGTGGCATATTTCTAGAATTTGGCGACACAGAGGCTGAGAATCATTGCCCTACAGGGCGGGCTAGAGGCTCGAACAAAAATAACGTCAGCCCCGAGTTTGTGACGATGCCCATATGGTTACTGCAGCTTAATCTCAATGGGAAGAGAATAATTCAGTTTTTAATTTCACCTTGAAATAAAATCCAGTTAATTTGTAAGTGGTTTCCGAAATCCATAGTCAAAAGGTTTTGCAACAAATGCAGTATATATATATATATATATATATGCATATCTATATCATACTCGTATTTCTTCTATGTATCTATGAAGACTTCAATGGACTTCTAATGCGCTTTTTTGTAGGCATAATGAATATCCAGGAATTATGTATTACAAAAAGCTAACTTGTGTATTATGTGGGTTAAGCAATGGAATCTTGGATAGAACTAATTTTAAAAGAATTGATGTTTAAATCTCATCATATTTATTCATACAAAAATTTCTTCGATAAAATATTTTTATATCAAATTTTTCGCCCACAGCCGTAATTAAAAAAAATAAATCTATGCACTCATGGTTGTCAAAACCAAAAATAAAAATTGAAAAAAATAAAAAAAATTGCACATTTATTGATATTGCAAAGTTTTTATTTGAAAAATCTTTCAAAGGATTAGAATTCATTAAATTTGTTATAAATGGTATTGGTTTGTCAGGAATTTTAAAGGAGCATTGTTTTTTCCTGATTAAGTTGTAAAACCAAGCATGTTCATTATCACTTAGTACAGTATCACCTCTACACTTTTTTAATCGTGTACTCCAGAAAAGAAATAATATACCCCATATATATGTGTATGTGTGATATGTAGTAATTTTTTCTTAAACGTTTAGAAGCTCCATAGACTTAAAAATACTTTTGGTGATTTTTACTTGATTAGAATTTTCTCCTTAGATCTCTAGCTTATTTTTAAAATATCCCGTTCCTACTTATAAATAGAAGTGGCTAAATTCGAAGAGGTCACACAACTGCATCAATAAATAAAAAAAAACATTTTAGACTAATATTTTTTGTAAGTTTAAGTGCTATGATTTTATTATAAAATTGTTGAATTAGAATGTATATATCCAACCTGAACGCATAGCAAAATAGAACATTTTTACGAGTTTATTTAACACTAAACTTACCAGAGATATCAAACGACCACTTTCGAGACTTTAATCAAAATTGTTAAACTTCAGGTTATTTTTTCTTTATCTTACACTGCATGACTTTTTTGTTATATATATCTAATTAATTGTTCAATATCCATCTCTCTTCTTTGGAGTTTCTTGGTAAGCATATGTACTCTTCCATTGTCTACGATGGGCAATCTTTTGACCTCTGGAAAATTTAGGAAATTTTATAAAGGTACAGAGCATAGACTGGCGGTAACCCACAAGGGAAAATAACGATCATTACAAATATTTTCGACGTGGCAGTTCTATTTCTGATATTAATAGGCTACAAACTTTGACTAATAAATAAATAAAAATGGTTTGTTAAGTAGTAATTCTTGTATTTTATTATTGGAGGAGTATTCAGATACAAATTCAAAATTTTATCTCTAAAATATCAATTAAAGGGAAAGTTGAAGAAATAAATAATTCGAGAAAGCTATGTTCTAAAATAAACGAAGAAAATTTTGATCAAGAAGATGGTATATATAAAACATATCGGACACTGACTCTAAACACTCTAAGCAATTCGACACAGGAAATGAGGAAGATAATATTGTGAATACATTGTACGGGATGAAAAAGAATAAGAGTTTTTTATAATTCCGAAGACGAATGCAAAGAGAAAGAGAGTAAACAGAATATTGACAGTTTAATTGATGGAACTGTTTGACAAAAAATTCAAGAAGGCTCCAAACCTAAAAGATCCCCGCTTCATACTATTTTTAGAGAAGTATCAGGGAACGGCTTATGCGAAACGCAATACTATGAGAAGCTAAGTAAGGAGTGCATTTTCAAATAAATGTGAATACTGGGACCCCGATTAAATTTTATTTTAATTTGAGTTACGATATCTATGTAAATTACTGAAGTAAAACATGATGTTGTGAGTTTCTGTTTTTCTTTTTAGAAATGTATTTGCCTAAAATCCAAAAAATAAATAAATAAATATAAGTATTTTGTTGCTTAGGACAAATTTCGTATTATTTATAACCCCCTGGAAAAGAATACAACGTTTATTTGAAACGTATACATAAAATGACCGTAGGTGAAATGTGTTAAAATGGGAAAAATACGAGTTAAGAACATGATATCTTTAAGAAACTCTACACGAATCCCCCTTGTTTAGAATACGAAAATTGCAGGTATTAAGACCTTGTCAATCGCCTCCAAAGTGTATTTTGAGTGTAAAGTTTGTGAAGGCCAAGGCTAATTTCGCGGTCCGGTGAACTGTTTCGGTGGTTAGTAATAATACATTTCATGGATATATCATCCACTCGACATGGGAAACGTGAGCAACGGACGAATTAATCAAGGGCCACTTGAATTAATGACTTTATTCCATGTATGTGCACGCGATAAAATGATGCTAGAAGGATTCTTTGAAGAGCCGCATTTTCTCACGAGTACACAATGGAATTATTAGTACATTGTCGATTCTTGATGCAAATATAGCATGGTAAGAACTTAATCAATGTCTTATTAGTTTAATATAGTTAAGATTTTATGTAATAATCATTTTAGTTTAACGTGTTTTGTATGTTTTCAAATATTTGGTATTGATTGTATATATTTATGACCACACACAACACACGCAAAGCTACACAAAAGTAATGCAAACGCTATTTAAAACGGAAATCGTAAGCTTCGAGCATATGTAAATTTCAACGAGAAATACCAATTCAGCACAAAATTTAAAGTTAAATTATAGAGCAAATTTTAAATGATAGGATTTTTTTTAAAAAATCAGCATTAGACATAAAAATTTAGAAGTATATAAACTTTAATTACAGCTTTAGTTTCATTTGAAGCCGATTTTTTCTTTCAATAGTTTAAATCGAATTTTTTTTAAAAAAAATAATTACGTTATAATGAAATATAGAAAAATAATAAATATAGACTTTTTTTAAATTATTATACACAATTTTAATGTTACATAAAAGATATCATATTGAAATGTATAGGTGGAATTTGATTTTTAGATATTTATCTCGCAAAACCGCTTTGTTTTTGTATTTTCGTTGGCAACGCTGCAGTTGTTTCTTTGTTTAATTTAGCTATTCGAAAAAATTATAAGAATTTAATTATATGTTTTAATTGTACCAATTAATGTACCAATGATTTTAAATAGTTACAGCTATAATATAATTTAAAAACATCGAAGAATATTTACAAATTTATTTAAAAAAAAAAAAAAGATGCCATAAAATATGACTATAAATAAATAATCATAATTAATTTAACACTCAAATTATTTATCAGTTATTATTTAACTATCATTTAATTGTTATTTAATTATTTATCATTGAATTATTACCAATGAGTTTAAAATTCGGAACTTTACGAATTTACTTGACTAATACAATTGTTATGACTTGTAATAATTATTTAATTCAATTTTTGCAAAGATAACCCTTGAAAAGATAGATTATCATAGAAAAAAAACTTAATCTATTACAATATAGCATATAAATGTAAGTGTTTTTTATTACAAATTGAAACAATTTATAATAAAACGAAAACGATTTAAATTAATATAAATTATTACAAATTCATCAATCGTATTTAATACGAAATATTTTTTTTCAAAAAATAATAAGCAATTTTCATAGGTTAATTTTTTTACATAGTATTCTAAAAATGTATCTATAAAATGTATTAAAAATAGAAAAATTAAACTCAGCTTAAATATCTTAACATCTTTTTTATTTTTCTCTCCACAGTCAAACGGTCATTTCAAATAATTACAATTATAAAATATTAATGCTTTTTAAATGTTAGCATCTTTTTTTGTTATAACGTATTAGATAGAATCATTATTAATATCTACGAAAAAATAAATATTTCAACAGTTTATTAAATGTAAAAGGGATTTTGATAGTTTGCATAACGTTTCCAATGAATTAATTTATGAACTATTTTTCTCAATATTTTATTTCTTATTATCCATAAACAAGGCGTTGATGAATTCATTTATAACAGGCAAATTAAGAATTTTAAGCATTAACAATTTATTAATTCATTTAAATTTTCTTAATTTATTTTAAGTTAGTATTAAAAGTTAACTTTCCAAATAAGTTGCAAACTTCTTTAAACAATCTTGAAGCTTTTGAAAAACAATTTAAACTGCACCCAAAATGATTCAAAAATAGTTTATATCAGAAAGATATTTAAAAATCTTTTTAAAAGTGCTACTCGCACAAGTTTTTTTTTAAATTTAAAAAATATTTATGTAACTTTTTAAAACTATTTGAAAGAAATAATTTAAATTTTTTTCACAAAACAATAGTAAAAAAAATCTTTTTTGAAAAACTTTTTGGAAATAAATAAGGCAAAAAAAAAGAGAAAAAAAATCAACATCTCTCTAAATTATAAATTGTGTGACATATAAGAAAAATTCCTACCTATATCTCTTCGCAGCCTAACACAATTCCGAGGAGAGGTTTATAATAGCTAGGATGAATGTCTATGGAAGAGAAAGAAATGATGGAGTTTTTAGTAGGAAATAACTTTTTATACTCCCCAGTGGTAGAGAACTTTTCCGATTTTTTTCCTTCTCTTGCAGCAGGAAAGAGATCTCCAAATCCAGGTCGCGATCGTACCAGCACTCAGGCAGAAAAAAAATTCGTCTTCGTTACAAAAGATTTTAATTTCGTTCCTTGGCATCGGTTAGATATCGTTTGGTTTGTGGATTTCCTTTTAGTTTAAAGTTCGAAGGGAACTTTTGAATTATAGTCGGGCCTCTATTTAGCGAAGTCTCTGAATCTCGAAATATAATTCGTTACATGTAAAATTCATTAAAAAGAGATTCATCTATTAATATACATTAAAAACCACATAAAACAAGTTTTAAATTCGCAAAACCACTTCATAAAAAATTAATTATTTTTTTAAATTTAATATTTATTTATTTTATATATCTTACCCATGAAAAATAAATCTGGAAGAAAACAAGGGAGGGGGGAGTGAGATTGTTCAGGAATACATGATATTTTCATCTTTAAAAAATAATTTGATATCAAAAATTAATGAATCTTTTGACTACATTTTCTAATTTTAAGCCTACGAGTAAATTTAAAAGTATATAGTTTTATAACCAATAATTTTATTACTGATAAAATCTATAAAAATTATTTGAATATTTTGTTTAAAAAATTATAGTCATTTCATTACTCTAGGTAAGTTAGGCACCGTGTAATATCAGTTCAAGTTCATTGATCACCATAAAATGTTTAAGGTATCCGACTGGTTGCGACAACTTTTTTTTAAATAAAAATAGAAATATGTGGATTTTTTGTTGTTTTTAGGTTTTTTTTAGTACATTTTCAGAAAAATAATGGTAAAATTAAAAAGAGAAAAATAAATTATTTTACTAAAATGGAAAAAAATCAGTAAAAATTTACAAAAAATAACCTAAACGCGGCCCATTCTGTACCAAAACTTTTTGAACCAATTTTCAATTCTGATGTGTAGCTATGTTATTCATTGTCGAAATAACCTTCAGGATAAGAGATAATTTAATTTTTACAAAAATTAGAGTACTTTATCTCAGTTATTATATGAAATTGCTTTAAAAAAAACATTATACTTCACATAAGGGGCTGTAAATTTCGTAATAAAACAGTGATTGATAAATCTGAAGATTAAAACACTTCCACTATTATACAGAACTTACATAAAAAATTTCAGTTAATTAGTTTAAAAACTTTTTTTTGCAATCGCTGGCCCCGTTTGAGTATTTTCAAAAAAACATATTTCGAGGAAAACGCTTTCAAAAGTATGACATCTTGGTTAAAGTAATGACATCTGCTTTTACTAAAACACTTGTAGTTTTAGTTCTAGTGAACGGAAACTTGGTGTTTTTATAAAGCTAATAAGATGGCCTATAAAATAAAATCATAAAAAAAGTAAATGTTTGGCAAAATTCACAATTTTACGATAATCGGATACCTTAAAAAAAGAGAATAGTTTGAAAAATGTCCTGAAATATTTTAAAATAGCATGAAAAAAATCGAATTACAAAAGAACGTTACATAGAAAATAATTCATTATATAGGAAGTTCCATATACAGAAAATACACTTCGCTATTTGTATATTATTTTACAAAAAGAATAGTAAAATGTTCATGATCCCAGAAAAAAGTTCCCAAAAAAGAGAATTTCGTAAAATAGAGGCTCGTTGTATGGAAGTTCGACAATGTATCTGTAAATAAACTTTCGATAGTATTAAGTTAATGACAATAAAAATGTATTAGATATTTACAAATATAGTTACGTTATTATAACTAATAATTATTAATCCTTGTCAAATATTGATTCTATTATATCTTTCTAGTTTGAAATTTGATACGATTCAGTTAGTGTCCTTAAAAATGCAGTGAATATTTGTTACTGTGGAAATATGTGATATACGAATATTTGAGCACTCATGAAAATAACTGATGAAGTATTAATGAATTTGTCGGATGTTGATGAAACTGGCTACGTTCAAAATTGTGCTTTTTAAAAAGCCTAAAGATGAGTACTTTTTTATTTAGTATATCAGTTGAATTAGAATGTACATATAAAATTGTTTTAAAATACAAGAAAAATTATTTAAATGTAATATTTTGGCAAAAAATGATAGATTGCTATGCTTTCAAAACATTCTCCTCTTTGAAAAAAATACTACTATAAAAATAATATTTTGGCTTCCTATAGCTAGGACTAATGCACAGAGTGAGAACTAGGATTTTTGAAATATTCACATTATTTTCATAGTTACGATCAGTTAAAATAATAGCTAGTGCTGTTTTGCTAAAATTACTACACTATTAAAATATGAATAAATTAAATTTTAAATTATATATTTCATAAGTCTTTGTGTAGTTCTAGAGGCAAAATATTCTTATATAGCACCATTTTTCATAAAAAGTGAATGTTTTGAAAATAAATTTTCTTTCTTTATTTTTCTAAATTACTTGAAATTTCAATAAAACAAAGTGTCTTTTTTTATTAAAAATTTTAGATAAGCACTTTAATGGCCGTAAGTTTTCTGTTAAACTTTATATGAAAAAAAGAAAAGTACTGTGTGTAGAGAGTAATTTATTTCATTCCATTTTTAGTTTAATAAAATTTTAAGCTTTCAATTTTTTTAATGAATTTGAGACAATTTTGTTCATTTTAGTTTATATATATAGATATCTTTATTTTAAAAAATTCTGCATTAAAGTAGGGACCATTAAAGTATGGAAGTTATGTATTTTATTAAAATTAACGATTTGCGAATATTAAGGGTTTATCGTATACTATAAAGGGTCCTGCCATGCATTTATCCAAAACTAAACAGAAACAGTTTTGTTGCAAATTAGAAACGCACTTTCGAACACTTAAGTGTAAATTAGAATTAAAAAGTATAAACTGATTTCTTGTAAAATTCATTATCTTAGATCCGTGGTTGAACGCGGTTTAAAGTTATGAGACCCATAGCCAATAGCCCTCGAGTTGTTATAGCGGCATTAATAATTTAATTTGTGATCATCTAAATACAAGATACAATATCGCTGGATTAACTAATTTTCCAATTAACGGATCTTAAAGAATTACGTTTTAATCTTTTACTATAGATACTAATGCTAATAATTTGCTGTAATTCGACTTTATAGTGTGAAAAAAGGGGAAAAAATCAATAAAGTGAAAATAAATATAAAAATAACTCAAACTCGCTAGAGCAACTTAAATCGTTTTACTCTTCCATTTTATAATAAGCGTAACAATAGACTTTTTGTTGCTTCAATTCTATCATTTGGGCTATTTTTACAGATATATATATTTTTATTTCAAAAAATTGCAAATAGATAATTTTTTTCACTTTAGAAATATCCTAAAATGGAATTGAGTCATTTAGTAGGATTTTTTTTTGTAACACACTTCACCCTCCATCTCAATCACACCCACTTTAGTCAATAGCATTTTCCAAACGTGAAAATTATACCTTTCTATTTCGGTACTTTTTTTTCTCTTAGAATGCATGCTGATTCAATAGAATTTATTGTGTACAGGTGAAAATAAAATATTTGTTATTTTAGATTCCAAGTAATTGAATTAATTCCTTTTAAAGTACTTTTTCGGAGTTTAGTTTTCATCGTTATATGTTTTATTTATTTCATATTTATAAATTTTAATATTTTAATATAAGGGCAATTATTAAGGTGAATTTCAACAGGTAGAAAAAAAATAAGCATTCCGTGGATATTTTTAAGTAATGAAACCATTTTCAAATTAAGTTCATTACAAAATCAAACGCATTTTTAAATTTATGGCACAGGTATATAATTGAGTTATAGTAAAAGTATACAGGTGAGCAAAGCATATATACAGTCGACTCTCGATAATTCGAAGTTGGAGAAACTTGAAGAATGAAAAACTTCGAATTATCGAGAGGGCAGATAAAAATTCCCAATTTTCACGAAGAGAAATTTTTTTTCTAATGCATTTAAATTTGAAACTGTGTAATAAAACAACACAATTGTGCATGTGTATAAAATTATTTTAAAATATCTTTAAAAGTACATATTATACAGTAAAAATATTTTACAAAAGTTTAAAGTCCTGTATTAAAAGAATGCATTCAATACATTCATACACAATCCTATGCATCTCTTCTTCACTATAGCGGACCATTCTATCTGAACACATGTGTAGCAAGACCACGTGTAAAAGAAACATATGGACGGCTGACAACAGGCGTGGTTGGTTTATTGTCTACTTAAAGGAATGACAACAATAAAAGTGTCTTTTTGCTTGAGATACCGGAAAACACGAAGAAGGGGTATCAAACAGATTTGCATCAAAGGGACTACACGCAGAGACAATACAAAGCAAAACTTGTAAGCTCCCACCTGTTTATTACAGGACTGCACAGGATAGCGAGTGTTCGAATTGTCGGGAGTTTTATAAGATAACTTCGAATTTTCGCGTGTTGTAGTCAAGGCAGCCACAGATTTTACTTCGAAATATTGAGTGTACCAAAACGTATTGTTTTAGTTCGAAATATCAAGAGTTTTTCTAGGGACTGAGCATATACTTGGAATTAGCGAGAGGTTCGTATTATCGAAAGTTTGAATTATCGAGAGTCGACTGTATATATTTATAATTTACATTATCTTATTAATTTCCTTAGCCACGATAGGCGTTGTGTTCTAGTTTGAAGTTCTGAGGTCACTGAGGGTCCACTACATAGAGGGAGCGATGCATGTTCAATCTCTTTGGCTCAAAATTATTACTTAGGAGTGGTGTGGAAGTTTGGAGAGTTGAGTGCCAGCTTAGGAATCGTTTTCATCTCTTGTCAGTGGTTCTGAATTACAAGGTCCGTCCTCAAGTGAGTGAATGAATATTACCGTCACACTATTCAGCTACTCGAGGGCTTTTGGCGACGGAACTCGTAATTTTGAACCATGATCAAGTGGTGAAGACGACACCTTAACTGGTAACCCCTTCTCTTAACTTCCACACCATACCAACGGGTGGACGTTTAAGCCTTGAAAGCTTTAACGTGCATCGATCCCTACACGGCGGGTCTTCATCAGTACAAGGTTCGAACTCATGATACACCGCCCACGAGAGTCCGTTACCTTGACCACTCGGCTATCGCTGCGACGGTCGTCGTCAAAAACCCTCGTGTAACTTCACAGTGCGAAGTTAATAAACACTAGTTTGAGTATTTATAACTTAACCGCTTAAAATATTAATTATATTTTTATTATCTTAGATTAATTAATATAATATGTTTAATTATGTTAGTAAAAACAGTAAAAAAATTATAACTTTTTTTCTTCCCTTTATCAAGTTTAAAATGAGTCACGGAAGTTTCATTACAAATCCGTAATGGACTCGAAAATTTGATGGAGAAATAGACTCTTTGAAATTTTAAAGTATTTAAGAGATTCTATTGGGATTGTACATTCAGCAATTTAATAAAACATTTCTTTCCCGAACTATATTTTGTATAAAAAAAACTCTCATAATTTTTGTAATTGAAACTGATTTGACATTTCTAAATGCCTCGGCTTAAATGTAATTATTTTTTTAAAGATATAAGTGTATAATAAAAAAATATAACCTTTCCATGCATCAATATAACTAGTGTTAAAATGAAGCCATTTTTTATAATGGGTCAAGTAAATATATTTTTTAATATTTGAGCAAAATAAGTCATGAATACTTTATTAGATCTCACGAATCAAATATCATCTAAATAATTTCCTTATTTTAAGTTTACTGATATGTGTCATCAGCACATCAATCAAAATATGTAGCAATTTTATCAGGCATGACTCCTATGGCTACTGATCTTAGATATTTTCAGAAAACGAATTTACATAGACTTAATAATAACGTTAATTTAGTTTGATTTGAATGAAATAGTTTAAATTATTTTAAATATAAATATATTTTTTCGCAACTATTGAAAGGAACGATTTTAAGCTGTTAACTTTTCTGACAAGCATTCAGAATTTATTCTATGACGTTTCAAGTGAAATAAGAACTAATCACCAAAATTTTTAGAAATATTTTTTTGTATTTTAATAAACTATTTCAGTAATAACTTATGCTTTGAAATTCGAAACAATTAGTTTTTTGTTTGCTATAAAAACAGAGCTATTAGCGAAATGCCTTTAACGCAAGATTCAAAATTTTTTATTCATACTATTATGCATTTCCCTACCTCTTTAAAAGACATTTAAAATTTTTTTGAAAAAGTATACGAGTTTGTTTTTTAATCGTTCTTGGCAAATCGCTTATAAATTTTAAAAACACATTAGTTTCAAGTACTTGTCAAGTACAAAAATATAAGTATAATTATACATAACTACTGTGTGGAACTGTAGGTTTATATTATTTTTAAAATGACGTAACGAACTTCTCTTTCTACAAATAATTTTAGGCGCCTTAATAAAGAGTAAACTAATTAATTAAATTATTTATTAAACTGTCCTATATTACTCAATTATACAAAACCGTAAAATCTGGTGTATAACGCGCACTTGGAACACAAAAAATGAGATCAAAATTTACGAGAAAAATGAGAGCTTTAAAATAAAACAAAAACGAGCATAGAAAAAAAATTAGATGTCTGCATGTATCGAAATACTGTTTATATAAAAGAAATGGCATTCCTTATATGAACTTGAAGGATTGTATAGTTCTAAAAGTACACTATTTTTTTTAAAGCTTGGACTAATACCTCAAATAACTGACTTCAAAAATTAAGGGAATCGTGAAAAAAACATTTAAGTTTTTTTTAGAAAAGGGGTTGGGCGTTATACGGAAAATATGACTAAAAATTAAGAATTGTAGCATAAATGTATAGGTGCACTTTATACGGTGTTGCACATTATACGTTGAATTTTACGGTAATTAAAACGTTCCATTTATTATTATTTAACTGTATATTTCATTTAAATATTTATTTTGGATTCTTAAAGGGAATTATGTACATTATTTTTCTTACATTTGTTTGTTAGTAATTTAAAATTTACAAGTTATCTCTAATACTTTAAAACTTATTACATGATTTTTAATAAGTCGACAAATGTTTGATTCTATAAGGACTTAGATTTTTGCACGTTGATTTGAATATTAAACATATTTTAAACCATTTTCTCTTCTAAAATATTGTTTTCTCCCAAAAATATCAGCAAATGTAGGGAAAGATTGGCCCTTTGAAACTATGTTTTCCCTTACAATCTTAATCCAAAACGTAAGTGTTTGCTTTAATACTGCAATAGCTATATAATTTACTTATCCTGTAATATTTTACTATTTTCCTGTCGATTGTTTTGCATTAAATTTTCCCGACCAGATTATAGAACAATGAGCCTCTACAAATTATAAATATTTTCACATATATAACATGAATTTCTTATTATCATTGTTAAGCTTAATTTAGAAGGAGTTTTAATTTTTTTTGTTATGATCATTTTATGTTTGTTTAATTGTATATATATATATAATTCAAAAATATACACAATGTAGTTATAAACCTAAGATGATAACTATAGTCATGATAGCATAAAGTCTTAGCCACAGTAGTACTGTAGCATACTCCTGGCCTTAGGAACCAGGATTGCAGGTTTAAACAAAGTTTTGCGGCCAGCCATCCTTCACCTGTATTTGCCAATACTCTGGGCCATAGGGAAAGTAAGAAACTTCTAGAGAAGTTTAACTATATTATTACAAATAAAACCATAATCTATTAATATAAAACGATAATATTATAGCCTATAATAATTACAAGAATATGTTAAAATCAAAGCTAAAACATTTAGATAAAGACTTACCACGTGAGTACAGCAATAACCATTTTCCCGGCGACAGAAAGGTGAATATCAGTAACGCATAAAATTAGTAAGTTTTGATAAAATAACATTAAGTCTATATATACACATTAAAAAACTCTAAATTTTGTTTTAAAATTTATAGAAAATAAAAGTACAACCCAGACATGTACAGTTAATTTTGATAAAATATATTATTGTTAATTTACTTAGCATGAGGCGCCTTCTATAAATTAACTGTACAACTAGTTAAAAATTCTATTTTTATAACATATTTCTTACACTAAACTGATAGGAATATAGCTTTTTATAAAATTATTAGGGTATCCATGTTCCATACAATGTTTAATAAAGTTATTAAAATTTAAATATATATTAAATTTATCACTACCTAATACGTTATTACGATAAATATAATTGAAAATAATATTTATAACCTAATATAATAATAATATATATATATATATATATATCCATAGTTGTAACAACTTTATTTCAAAGCACAATCCATTGATTTAGAAATTCAGTAATTTCAATGTAAAGCCCTTTAAAGTACCAAAATTATGTTTTGATATATAATTTTTCTACTCCTATTTGGAGAATAAATGAAATAAATCGTTTAGTAAAAGTAGTTTATTATAACTCTAACGTTACCAATTATTATAAATACTTGTTTTTATTGAAAAAAAATTAAATGTTCTATTTCTTCAATTGCTTTCGCATAACGACGAAGAAATTATGTGGCATAACAAACACACAAACATATATATATCTTTAAATACTAATTAAATCTCTAGAAATAAATTAATAGAATTTCAACCGTAAGATAAGAGATTTTGGAAGTGTTCATTAAAGGTTTCTGAAAAATCTAATGTTAAATAAATTTCTGAAACATATTTAAGTACCAAGGGCTTACAAGTTTGTGTTTTTCTTACTTTCACTCAATTCAAATGGGCAAGTTTTTATCTCAGAAGTTATGAGAATCGTGTTGTTCTAAAAATAATTCCTTATTATTAGAATTGTTTTAAGTATAAAGTTCAAGATTTGAAAGCCTACTTGTCATTCATTTTAAAATGTCCAGAAATTATATAAAAACGTTAATTTTTTGGTGATATATCAGAACTGTCCCCCCTCTATGTGAAATTTAAAGTGATGTAATTTCGAAACATGTATGCAATTTCGATAACATGGATTCTTCAATTCCTTTCTCAATTGCAGATAAATTGAAAAATGAATTAATTTGTAAATTAATTCATTCTTTTAACCATCCTGTTTCATTTTTTATTTGCTAAAATACTGAACTTAGTTTGAAAAAAAATGGATATTTTGGGTCAATTTTCTTTTTTGAAATTGAATCTGTTGCAAGTATTAGTAATAAGTTTTAGTTGTTAAAATTATGTACATCATATTTTATTTTTAAAAAAAATTTTAAATCAAGGAAAAATAACAACATAAAATTTCTTCTTCACCTTTAACAAAACTGTGGCGTAAAGTCTGTAAGTTTCATTTTTCTTCTTTCAAAATAAAAGTGAATTTCTAAAAAAAAACTTATGGTATAAATTGATGTAACAGATAACTTTTATACTCTTCTCTTTGAGGTATTATCTATAAATTTTAAAATTTCTTTTAAAGTATATAGAAACTATTGTGTAGAAATTTAAATAATTGATTTCTTTATGTGTGTAAGTTAAGAATCCATTGAGTAAAAAAATATTTGCAACCAAATTACATGTTTCTTAGCTCTAAATGAAAAGTATTAATTTTTATATCAGCACGAAAATTTATTTTATTAACAGATTAAATACGTTTTAATTTTTTAATGGAAGACTTTAATACGTTTGGAGAAAATATTCTGAAAAGTTTTAATATTTGGAAAATATTATAACTCAGAAAATTGTTTTCGATAAAGAAGATAATTTTGTATATACTCTCTCTGAATTGATTTTTGCTTCCTTTAAAATTATTTCTTTTTAAGTCTTACTGTAAATTTGTTAATAGAAATTCAAATGTTAATTTCCAAAATAATCGATTTCTTTACTCATATTTTAATTAAAATTTGATTGTAAAACTGTAAATTGAAAAATAAACTATTATGAGTGTTTTTTTTTTAACATTTATAAACCCCATGCACCACCGAACGTATAACACGGGGGTAAACAACACAGACAATTACAGACAGAGATTATGAGTGTTTGAATTTGCTTTTTGTGTAGTTGAATTTCATTTATAGAAATTAAAAGCTTATTATTATTTAAAATTGTTTGAAGTATTTTATAAGATTAATTACAATGATATATCACTATTGTAAGAAAAAATAAATAATATTGAAATAAGTTTTTTCAATTTAAATAAATATTAAAATCAAGATGTCGGCTACTTAAAAAACTATTGAGACTATCGAACATTTTTAATTTAATAAAATACCTTTTTAAATATTAACATTTTAAGTTTCTCAAATTGCCTTTCATTTCGTCACTATGACTAGCATAACAATTTTTTTTGCTTATTTTATTGTTAAAGGATTTATGTACTTAATGGATGTAAATTTTAAGTACTTTTCCTTGTAAGTGCATTTTTGTTGGAAAAAAAATGTTTAAAATTAAAATTAAAATCATATAAATGCCATCTTCTTAATTTGATGTTATTTAATAATTAATCGAAACATAAAACAGTAGATTTAAAGAAAAAAAATCTAGTGTTTTTCATTTTAATTCCATGAATTGCTAATACTCTGAATATGCTAAGAGGTGCATTAAAATTCGAGACTTTGTTAGACATCGTAGCTGTATATAAATATAAAATCGTGGTTAAAAAATGTTTTTATAGGAATATGGTATATATAGAGCAAGAGCGTACACAGGAATTCTTCAAGGAGGTAGGGGTTTCAAGGTCGAAAGTCTTCCATTCTAGTATCATGCTCTAATACGCTGCCCAACATATTCTTTTGATTTTATCGATTTTCGCAAACAAAAAACAGTAAAAAATTAATTATTGAATAAATAATTAGCATAACTTAATAAAATTAATTGGTTAAACAAATATATTTAATTAAATTTTTCGTACTATATACAAAGGATTATAATCAATCGGGAAAAAAATCAAGGGCTTTGTGGGGGAGAGGGACCTGATCCATTGACCCCATCCCTTGTATGCACCACTAATATAGAGAATATGAAATATTCTTGATATCACAGTAAATCGTTCAATAAAACACAATATTTCCAAATTTTTTTTAAACTTAGAAAAAACTGTTTATATAGTTCTACTTTATTTTGATTTATTTTTTAAGTAGATCAAACCTAAACTAGTTATAGTTCTTTATATTCACTTTAAACTACTAGGCAAATAAGACAAAAAATATCGTTGGTTTGATTATTATCCAGCCAATTAGAGCAACAATAATTTAAACATTTTAATAAATATTTTTCCATCAAAACCTTTGTAAAGAAGGAGTGGTTTTCGGATTAAAGTGCTTTTACAACAAACGTATTCATGGATTAACCGAATAATCAACCACAATTCAATTTCCCACGTGAATCAATGACAGCTTTTAAATCAAGGTTAGCATCCTCCGTAGAGCACGGGTATTAAGAAATACACTTCATCACGGTGAAGTAGAGAATTGAAAAACTGTCAATTTAATTACACCGTGTTTTAAATAAAAAAAGAATCTTAATAGTGCATGCGAAAAAGGTACAAGAATTCGAAATTTATTTTCGTTTGGATACATCTTTTATTCAATTCGTTCCTTGAAGCTTATAAGAGAGAGAGAGAGAGAGAGAGAGAGCTGATTGAATTTATTTATGTGAGATATTTTTCAAAGTACAACTAAGAAGACATACAAAAGTTTAAGTGCATTTCTTAGCTATTTGTTTTCAAAAAAATATTAAATATTTTAGTCTATTTTAAACATTGAACTCATTTATATATTGAGTTATATATATATTTTTTGCTTTTTTGGCTGGATAAAATAGAGAATAGTACATATTTCTGGGGTATGTTCGGTGCTCAATAATCCTTCTTATTTAATTTAATGCATAAAACAGACAAATCATTTTAAACCAGCATTCTTCTACGATGTAAGCTAAGCGTTGTTATTAGCAACTTACTAGTTATGCTGTGGGTTCAAGGAAATCTAACTACTGGAAAATGAAATGAATTTGATCTCTTAAGTTCTCATGGGGCATCTTATAGCTTTTTTTTTTTTTTGAAATCGTGAAGATTTTAGTCTTGATTACTTTGAATATCCGTCAGGTTTACTGTTTGATGCACGTTAAATATGTCGAGGCGTCAAGTCTTCCCGATGATGTGACGTAAAAGTTTGGAAAGCGGAGTTACACATTAAATGTCGTTCTCGTCCTTTGATCGTGATTTAAAATTCTGATATCTGACGTCAATAGCTCTGATGTTGCTGCAGAAAGCGTTTTTGCTAAAATCAATAAAAAAATCGAAATTTTCAGGATTTACCCAAACATTTATATAAACTTCGTAACTTTAACTAATCAATCAAACTTCTGAAGCAATTGATTTGTGTAAGAAAGAGAGGATTAATATTTATAAGACTTAATTTTAATTGAGCAAAGGGTGGAAGTCCAAAAGTAGACTCAACTAAATATCGGTAGATGGTATTTTAAGTAAGTACATGGAGTTAAAGCAACGAAATCCTAATAAGATGAGTTGTATAATTTTGGAAAATAAAAGTGGCAATTATTGCATTTGGTTGTGAATATGAACAATGTATTGGTTGTTTGTAATTAAAATGATTATGAATGATTGTGATAATGAGATTACTCGTCATTGTGAAATAAGTAAAACCTGAATATTCAATAAAATCAGATTTTTCGTTTTAGTCAGTTCTTAAAAGCATAAATAGAACATTATTAAAATATTTTATAAATTAAAATTAAAACACTCCTCCAAATAAAAAGGATTCTAATTCAATCCTGCAAAAAGGATTCTGATTCAAAAGGAATGCAATTCAAGATGAGCGTAGTATTTATTTTAATTATCATTTCAATTATAATGTTTTTGTTTATTGGATAAACATTTATATTTTGTGAATTTAGGGGGTGGTAGGCCTAAATGCGGTGGGATGCCACCAAAAAAAATTAATGTCGATAGAGTTTAAATGTGAGAAAATTAAATTTTAATCCGAAACAAACAATGATTTATTATCATCTACATTAGATAATCAGTACCGAAACAACTTATCAATATATTTCAGAATTAAAGTATCTTAAGACAAAGAGGCACTTAATATGACAAGAGACGCTTTCGTACCACTGTACGACGGGGATGATGCGTCCTTTCCGTATGAGTGAAGTCGTAGAAGTGATAAATTGTAGGGAGCGCGACAAGCGACAATAGCGGAAGTGTACAAGGTACCAACAATTAGTATTGCTAAATACTAAATACATCTTGTAGTGTATGCCTACGGTTTTTCTTACACTTAACAATTAGTACGCTAAGCAATATATCGCAAGAGAAAAAAATTAATCGATATCACATGAGGCTAAATAAGCTTTAAATTTTACACTTTATTGTAATAAAATGCATTTTTAAAGTTGATATATATTGACTTTCAACATATACACTGTAATAAAAACATGTTTGTGTTAAGACGTTGCGCTAATCCATGTGAATATTTAAACATTTTTTCCTTCAAAAAGTATGTTCGTGGAGGAGCATGATTATATATTTAGTTACTGTTCAATGTAATAATTACTTCAAAATGTGTAAAATGTGTATTGTTGTTGTTTATTCACGTGGGATGAATCCTATATCGATTCCAGCGAATTTATTGCGATCAGAAACTACACGCAACATCACGCATTCATTGCCCTACTACTGATCCAAAACAATTCTTAAAATAAGAAAGAGTGCGTTTAAACTATCTATGAAAAATTATAGACAGCTTTGTAATTGACATCTGTGCATGTAGCTTTGAGTCTATTAAGAAAACCTTAAGGCGATCTTTAGCTATAAAATGAACGAATGTAATTTGTTTTCGTAATGCCCAAGAAAGTAAAATATTCTATAAAATCAAGTTTTTGTATAACAGGTGATATTAAAAATAAGATTTTATTTCTGAAAATAAAAAAAAAAATTATTTCCATTCGAAATTTTTCGTCCAAGTTCATTCTTTTTTCAATTCCTACTATTAGTTCACTTTAGGTCCTACTATTAGGATAATTTATGTTAATGCAGTTTTATTTTCAGATATTAATTCATTTATTAAATTAACAAATGAATAAATAGTAACAAACAAAAATAATAATCCAACAGTATATATAGAAAGGAAAATTGTTCGCCGTGTCCCTGAAGTGCAATGGATTGCGCTTTGGACTTCTAATCCAAAGGTTGTGGGTTCGAATTCCGCCCGAGATGGTCTAATTTCTGAGAATATGATTTCGGTTTTACAATAATATTTTATTAGAATAGTTCAATTTAATTAATGAATAAATATAGCAACAAACAAACAAAAAATAGTCCAATACCCTATATAGAAAGGAAAAAGAACAATCGCTTTCATTTTGTCACTTAATATTATGATTTTGTCACGTGTTTATATACATATTTAGTAATTGAAACTATTAAAAAAAGTAACTAAAATAAAGTTTTCCTTTGTTGACCTAAGTAGGAATTGATTTAAAAAAGATTTTTTTTTATTTTACTTGTTCAAGAAGAACTTTAAGACGATCACCATTCCAGCGATCGACCTTAACCGGTCTTTAACTTAATGGATTGAAACATAAAAGAAAACTAAAGAAGAAGAAATAATTTAGCGAACCGCATTATTTATTTGCTGGAACAAATGCGTAGAGTAGGCAATCCCGCTAAGGGCTCGAGCTCTAATGATTCAAAGAGAGACGCGTTTCGCGAAAGTTCCGTACAAAATAAAGGGGAGGAGAAAGATGGCAGGTATTTTTAAATGTTTCGTTTTAACATATATGTGCATCATTCTACAGAAGTTCAGGAAAGAATGATTAAAAAAAAATGAAGACGAAATTAAGGGGAAAAGAAAGGAAGAGAGAAGAATGCGAAGTTTTATATAGAAAGCTACCATCTAAGAATTGCAATACCGGTATAAAACGGGATACCGAATACTGGTATTTTGAGCTATTTGTATAATTTTGTAACACCGGGATTCACAAGTTTAAATAACAGTGTTACGATACTTACTAGAAATTTTTTAAAATTTTCTCCACTATATGTTCAGGGATCTCCAACCTGTCAGAATAATATATGATTTTGTTTTTATGTCTCCCTAAAGGGCGGAATTAATTAGACTGTGAATATAAAGTTGCCTCGTGCAATCAAGAGAAGTGCTAAGAAATTTGAATCATCCAAGGAGGCGAGCCTAAACTATTATATTGCAGCTCAGAGCGATACTGCACAAGCGCAGGATTCGTAGCCTGATATTCGTATCTGTAGAAACAAAGTTGTAGTTGTGAAGAAAGTGCGGTAATATTTCGATATTTTTTAAATTGGAGAGTTTGTTATTCACATTGTATATTTGCATATCATACTTGTATTTACATATTATTATGATTTTAATAAAAATGAAAAAAAGAAAAGAAACCAACCATTTCAAATTTGATGAAATTTATAGTAAACTTTTTACCCACAAACCTTATTTAGATTCAGAAGGATTCGGTACAGTTATCGAATAATGATGATGACACTAATGTCGATAATAAAAAGGAATTGTCTCTTGAACAAAAATTAGAGAATTAGCGATAACTAAAAAAAATTCACCAAACCAAAATACAATACAGAAATCAGCTATATCCAAAAGCATCTGACGAGAAATCGATTTATTTGAAGATGAGAGATTTAGAGGTAAATTTTTGGAAAAAGTCTGTCGCGTATTGCTAACAATACTACCAACTAGCGTAGATGCCGAAAGAGCGTTTTCTTCAACTGGTAATTTGTGCACATAATTACGTTCCAGGCTTAATGACAGAACCATTAGTACATTATGTTTTTTAAGATCACTTTTCAAAAATTTGTAATAGTACCACAGACTGAATAGTGATATTTACACTTTTTTGTGATTTAAATAAATAAGATGTTCCTTTACTTTTAGAAAAAAAATCTTTATGTTATAATTTAAAAATTAAAAAATTAATTTTTGGTCTATTTGCACTCTCTAATAAAACTGGCAAATAAAAAAAACGCCTGTATTTTCTTTCTTTTCCTAAAACTTCTATTACCTGTATTAAGATCTAAAAAATACCGAATATCGGTATTGAACTTTTGGTCCGATATTGCAATCCTTAGTACCATCAAGTGACTATGTCCTTGACTACGGCAGTGTTGGGGAACCTTTTTTTACCAAGCCGCATATAAAAGAAGTAGCAATTAAGGAGGCCACATTGGTTGATATACCTATTAATGCGACTTTTATGGAATTCTTATACATTTTGTATAGTTTTAAGGTGACGCAGTACGATTCAAATGACAAAAATTGGTCAAAAAATCAAATTTCATTTTTTTAGCTTACATTATTCTTTATGTACTTATTTAAAATGTGACAAAGTTTGAAAGTTCTAAGCTTAATAAACACAGAATTATGATAGCTTTTGGGTTCCTTTTTATTAACATCCTTATGGCAAATCAAAACTTTAAACTTACTTATCCCGGAAAGATAAAATAACTACTTTGTCTTCATTTAAAATTCTAAGGTTTTTTTTTCTATGTGTCTAATGCTTCGAATTTTTTTTACCTATTGCTAATAGTACATGTAACAAAAATTGGTATGCATTTTTGAATCAAAGCGATACTTATTTGTTAACTATAAATGAACTCAGGATTTGTACATTTTTTAAGGAATTTTCAATAAGCATTCTTATAAAGAAGTATTGTACGGATACCAATCATGCTATCGCAAAACCCATTATAACTTTTGTTACGCATAGTTTGACGTACTTGTAAATCAAATTTCATGCTCTTATGTAAATTTTTGTAGGAAAAGTAGCATTTTAAAGTCACATCACAAATTTTCAGTTTTTTCCTTAAAAAATTAAATGACTAGCTTTTTTATGAAATTTTGAGCACAAAATCTGTTTTACATAGTGTACACACATAGGATGCAATGAAAAAAATTTTTGGAAATCCTTAAATTAAAAATGTTTGCTTAAATCTACCATGTGTCCCCTTAACAATTCATGTTTTATGTAAAATATTATTAAAAAGTTAAATTCCTATTCATTTATTTTTTGACTTAAAAAAAGTTGCAATATAAAAGATTTTTGTATACACATGAGAGTAATTTTGTTATAACATTAAAAATTATTTAATTAATTATATTTCATTAATTATTATTTTTAAACCTATTAAAATTCATAGATACCGCTGTAATTTGATAGATTTCTCTGTTGGTATATGTTATTCAAGGAAGCATATATATATAAGAGGGATGTGATCAGAAAAAAAGCTTAAAAGTCGAGTAAAGGAATGTTGATTAACAATAGACAGAAAATATAACAGGGATTTAAGAGGCATACATGTTTATCACATATCGGTGTAATCAACAAGTCTATTTAGGCATTTATCAGAACACAGAAAAACTCCTTTAACCCGTCTTGGTAGAAATCAAGTCCCTGTTCATTGAGCTAGGTCTCGGCGGATGTTTTCACAGCACTGTCTTCGAATATCGCAGCACATCAGAAACGATATGCTGCTAACTACCATAGCACATTCCCTGCTCTGACGAGATTTCATTCAGCGTTACCCGTCGTCATATTGGATCATTTCTTCAATTCGTGCCATGTTGATTTCTTTCGTTGAAGAACTTGGACAGCCGCTCCCTGTCATATTGTGGTTTTCGACATCCTGTTTGCCTGATTGAAAAGAGTGAAGCCATTTCGCTACATGTTGTCTTCTCACTGATTCTTCACTATAAACTTCGACGATTTGATTGTGAATATGAGATGCGGATGCATTCTTTGCCCATAAAAATTGAATCACGGCTCGTAATTCCAAACGAGACCGATTTCTTCAGCGTCTTGCCATTTCAACCGTTTTGAACCGTCTGGAAGCTTTCACTACCTACCCGCAAACTAACCGTATGACAACTAGCACCATTTGTCTTCACTCTGGGGAAACAAATTTCTCCATAATATGTAATTATCAAATGCTGTGGCTTATAACATTTTTTCTGAAAATCCCTCGTATATATATATATATATATATACAATAATTTAAAGTTTAATAAAAACTACATATTTAAATAACATTTCAAATAAAAAGAGCAAAGTAGAAGTATTTTTAATAATATTAACATTATAAGGAAACCAATTGTAAAATAAAAGTAATAAATTATAAATAACTGACATACATAGCAACCGTTCCTAAAATAATTTAAAAATCTAATAGAAAAACACATTTATGGCATATTTTTATTTAATTCAATTGATTTGAAAATTATTGTAGTCAGTATAATTGAATATTATAATTGGAATTTTGAAAAGAGCTACATGTATTCGTGATCAGTGTCGGATTTTACATAAGAATATTGAGTTTGGTTGGAATAGGAGTTGGAAATGTTTTCGGTATTCCTGATTTCTCCCGAGCCAAGTATGGGAAATTGTGAAAAATTATAATTGCAATAACTTTTGATCTAATTGGAATTTTGAAAAGCGCTACTTGTATTCGTGATCATCGCTGAATTTTACATAAGAATATTGAGTTTTGTTGGAATAAGACTTTGAAATTTTTTTTGTATTCAAGACGTCTCCCGAGCCAAATTTGGAAAAAATGTGAAAAATTATAATTGCAATAACTTTTGATCTAATTGGAATTTTGAAAAGCGCTACATGTATTCCTGATCAGTGTTGGATTTTGCATAAGAATATTGAGTTTGGTTGCAATAGGAGTTGGAAATGTTTTTGGTATTCATGACATATCCCTAGCCAAATATGAAAAAAATGTGAAAAATTATAATTGAAATAACTTTTGATCTAACTGGAATTTTGAAAAGCGCTACTTGTATTCGTGATCATCGCTGAATTTTACATAAGTATATTGAGTTTGGTTGGAATAGGACTTTGAAATTTTTTTGGTATTCATGACGTCTCAAGAGCCAAATATGGAAAAAATGTGAAAAATTATAATTGCAATAACTTTTGATCTAATTGGTATTTTGAAATGTGCTACATGTATTCGTGATCAGTGTGGATTTTGCATAAGAATATTGAGTTTGGTTGCAATATGAGTTACAAATTTTTTCGGTATTCTTGACGTCTCCCGAGCCAAATATGGAAAAAATGAGAAAAATTATAATTGAAATAACTTTTGATCTATTTGGAATTTAGAAAAATGCTACATGTATTCTTGATCAGTGTCGGATTTTACATAAGAATATTGAATTTGGTTGGAATAGGAGTTGGAAATTTTTTCGGTATTCATGTCTCCCGATCCAAATATGGAAAAATGTGAAAAATTATAATTGCAATAACTTTTGATCTAATTGGAATTTTGAAAAGCGCTACATGTATTCTGATCAGTGTTGGATTTTGCATAAGAATATTGAGTTTGGTTGGAATAGGAGTTGGAAATTTTTTCGGTATTCATGACGTCTCCCGAGCCAAATATGGAAAAAATGTGAAAAATTATAATTGCAGTAACTTTTGATCTAATTAGAATTTTGAAAAGCGCTACATGTATTCTTGATCAGTGTCGGATTTTACATAAGAATATTGAGTTTTGTTGGAATAGGAGTTGGAAATTTTTTCGGTATTCTTGACGTCTCCCGATCCAAATATGGAAAAATGTGAAAAATTATAATTGCAATAACTTTTGATCTAATTGGAATTTTGAAAAGCGCTACATGTATTCCTGATCAGTGTTGGATTTTGCATAAGAATATTGAGTTTGGTTGCAATAGGAGTTGGAAATGTTTTTGGTATTCATGACATATCCCTAGCCAAATATGAAAAAATGTGAAAAATTATAATTGAAATAACTTTTGATGTAACTGGAATTTTGAAAAGCGCTACTTGTATTCGTGATCATCGCTGAATTTTACATAAGTATATTGAGTTTGGTTGGAATAGGACTTTGAAATTTTTTTCGGTATTCATGACGTCTCCCGAGCCAAATATGAAAAAATGTGAAAAATTATAATTGCAATAACTTTTGATCTAATTGGAATTTTGAAAAGCGCTACATGTATTCGTGATCAGCGTTGAATTTTACATAAGAATATTGAGTTTGGTTGGAATAGGAGTTGGAAATTTTTTCGGTATTCATGACGTCTCCCGAGCCAAATATGGAAAAAATGTGAAAAATTATAATTGCAATAACTTTTGATCTAATTGGAATTTTGAAAAGCGCTACATGTATTCTTGATCAGTGTGGATTTTACATAAGAATATTGAGTTTTGTTGGAATAGGAGTTGGAAATTTTTTCGGTATTCATGACGTCTTCCGAGCCAAATATGGAAAAAATGTGAAAAATTATAATTGCAATAACTTTTGATCTAATTGGAATTTTGAAAAGCGCTACATGTATTCGTGATCAGTGTGGATTTTACATAAGAATATTGAGTTTGGTTGGAATAGGAGTTGGAAATTTTTTCGGTATTCTTGACGTCTCCGATCCAAATATGGAAAAAATGTGAAAAATTATAATTGCAATAACTTTTGATCTAATTGGAATTTTGAAAAGCGCTACATGTATTCCTGATCAGTGTTGGATTTTGCATAAGAATATTGAGTTTGGTTGCAATAGGAGTTGGAAATTTTTTCGGTATTCATGACATCTCCCGAGCCAAATATGAAAAAATGTGAAAAATTATAATTGCAATAACTTTTGATCTAATTGGAATTTTGAAAAGTGCTACATGTATTCGTGATCAGTGTGGATTTTGCATAAGTATATTGAGTTTGGTTGGAATAGGACTTTGAAATTTTTTTGGTATTCATGACGTCTCCAGAGCCAAAAATGGAAAAAATGTGAAAAATTATAATTGCAATAACTTTTGATCTAATTGGAATTTTGAAAAGCGCTACATGTATTCGTGATCAGTGTAGGATTTTACATAAGAATATTGAGTTTGGTTGAATAGGAGTTGGAAATTTTTTCGGTATTCTTGACGTCTCCCGATCCAAATATGGAAAAATGTGAAAAATTATAATTGCAATAACTTTTGATCTAATTGGAATTTTGAAATGCGCTACATGTATTCGTGATCAGTGTGGATTTTGCATAAGAATATTGAGTTTGGTTGCAATATGAGTTGAAATTTTTTCGGTATTCTTGACGTCTCCCGAGCCAAATATGGAAAAAATGAGAAAAATTATAATTGAAATAACTTTTGATCTATTTGGAATTTAGAAAAATGCTACATGTATTCTTGATCAGTGTCGGATTTTACATAAGAATATTGAATTTGGTTGGAATAGGAGTTGGAAATTTTTTCGGTATTCATGACGTCTCCCGAGCCAAATATGGAAAAAATGTGAAAAATTATAATTGCAATAACTTTTGATCTAATTGAATTTTGAAAAGCGCTACATGTATTCTTGATCAGTGTCGGATTTTACATAAGAATATTGAGTTTTGTTGGAATAGGAGTTGGAAATTTTTTCGGTATTCTTGACGTCTCCCGATCCAAATATGGAAAAATGTGAAAAATTATAATTGCAATAACTTTTGATCTAATTGGAATTTTGAAAAGCGCTACATGTATTCCTGATCAGTGTTGGATTTTGCATAAGAATATTGAGTTTGGTTGCAATAGGAGTTGGAAATGTTTTTGGTATTCATGACATATCCCTAGCCAAATATGAAAAAATGTGAAAAATTATAATTGCAATAACTTTTGATCTAACTGGAATTTTGAAAAGCGCTACATGTATTCGTGATCAGTCGTTGAATTTTACATAAGAATATTGAGTTTGGTTGGAATAGGAGCTTG
>BMAO01006102.1:0-38242 GCA_019973975.1 Trichonephila clavata | reverse complement strand
GATTGGTCTGTTAAGTATATTAATTTAAAATTTTTTTCTCATTTTTGCATTCTATCCACAAAATTATCATATTAATCATATTTTTATTGGATCTAGTCTATAACCAAATCTAAATCTAATGTTAGAATTTTTTGAAGATTGACTATGATCTCTGAAAAGATCTAAATCGTATTGATTAAAACGTTTATTTTTGTTTTGTAAAGAGAAAAGTGATTTCTAAAAACATTCTTTTTTCACATTCAAAATTTCACTGTTAGTATAATTTTCAGCATTTAGTAGTATTAATATATTTTTAAAATCCAATTCTGAGTTTTGATATTTGTATGATATTTTTAAATATACAATAACACTTTTTAGAAAATTGTGGGTTATGGAACACATAAATTTAAATATCTTTCCATAGAAAGTATGCAAATTTTGTTTTAATTTTTACATCGATATTCAGACTAAATAAATTGTAATTTTGTCTTTAATTGCAGTTGAAGTTGGTTGAATTACTGAAATATTGTTAACTCTTGCATGGGCACTTAAATGAAGTGCTAGCTTTAAGATCAGCCAATTCTTTATTTAAGTCATTTGAAAATCTAAACAAAAATACCCAGAACTCGCAAAAGCGAATCATTCAGACACTCTCTTTGGGGGATGGGGAGAGAAAAAACGGACATGGCTATGGTTTTTTATTTTATTATGTGCCAGCTGCAAAGGTCGTTGTTTGTCGGAAGGAGAATGCATACATTGAGCGGATGGACCGGTCAGCTAAAGATCCTTATCAGAGAAAGAAAAGGGGTCCTATTAAAAATTTCACAGCGAGCAGCTTTTGCTTGAACAATAGAGAAGGGTCGTTTTATCCAAGGGGTCAAATTCTGCATAATACAACACAGTACCGGTTTGAGATGTTGGGAGGTTTCTTCCGCCAAAGGGGAAGGAAAGTGTTCATAGAGGCAACTAATTGCTTAACCCCTCTCAAACGGCTTTTCATAGTATTTTTAGCATTGACAACATGAATCCTTATCTGACAGAATGTAGCTGGATTTATAGTTTGTAAAATGCATTACTTCGAAAGAGAGACAGGCAAAAATGAGAAAATATAAAACAGTAGGGTGTGGAAATGGCAAGGTCAAAATCAACGGTCAAAAATGTGTCTAAAATAGATTTCCGCCAGTGATCTTCCCAACTCCTTAAAAATGAAGACACAGCAGTTTTAAAGAGAGCTCATCGATTGTGTGGGGACAGAAAGACAAGCAAAACTGTTCTTTTTTTTACTCGTGTAAAAGGGGATATTTACCATACAAGGGATTACTTTCTTCTTTTGTAATAACTATCAAAATTCAAATACCAGAATATTGAATAAACTTAAAGCATAATATAAGAGATTAAATCACGAAGGATTTTCACTTTGAATTCAAGCAAAATAATTAAAATTAAGAAAGAGCTCAAACAATTAAATTTTTCTTTTGTGTGAAAATCATTAACTTTTCCTTTTGACCCCACTTAAACAAATGAATATTGCTGTTGCATTTTTTTAATAACAGCAATAATATTTTCTACCCATTTTTTGATGCACTCCTCAATAAAGTTATTTTCAAATAAACAAAAATTTCTAATTAAATTTATATTTTATTTAGATCAAAAACATCGTAAATTAAAAAAAAAAACTTATTTGTAGCAAAATCTAATGTGTACATACAGTAGCGCATATAAACATTTTTCAAGGGGGGAAGGGTCCATTGTAGAAAGTTCCCCAACTTGTATCATACCTCAAGACAAAACCAATTAATTCTTCTGATTTTGTTAACAAAAAATAGTAAAAAATAAATTACTGAATTAATAGCTAGCATTAATTAATAAAATAAATTGTAATTACAAGTACTTAATTAAATTTTGCATTATATACATATAGGATTATCATCAACTGAAAAAAACTCAAGGGCTTTGGAGGGGGTCACCCCTTCTTGTGTGCGCCATTGTGTACATATCTTTTCACTTTTTAGCAAAATTTTTGAAATTTATGGGAAAGGAAATACATAAACGATACATTTAAAAAAATAAAATTAAAGTATAAATTTGATTTCTTTTACGTGAAAATCTAATTTTTTTTCTGTCGAAAGGAGTAATTGAATTCTTTCTGAATATTTATACGATGTTGAAAAGAAAATATATAATACTTTTAAACTCGTTTTATAATTCAGTCTAAGAATTAGTGGCATGCACATACCTCTTTTGGGGGGGAGGGGGTAAACACGTAGACCTAAGCGCGAAGGTATAAGCTAGATGGCGAAAATTAAAAACTTGTTGGTCTCAAACCCTCCCCTTGTGTGTGTGTGTGTACGCCACTGCTAAGAATTAATTGTATAGTGAATACATTCTCTTATATTTGAAGTTAATGGGGAATCCCAATAAGTTGGATTCAGATACACAAAAAATTGCTATACTTACACTATAAATCTATTTAACAAAATGAATGGATTTGTGTTTGATATATATAAAAAAACAAACCATTGAATTGCACTTTAATTAAAATATTCTTTACTATCTGGATTGAAATTAAAGTTTTGTCTGAAATTATAAAGTCAAGATATCTATCTTCATTAATTAATATATTTCCTTTTTATTATAATCTTCATTTGAAAATGTTGAAGTAATGAAATTCAATAACATTTGCATTTAATTTTCTTGTTGATAATAAGTGTTCCAAAGTGGTAGTAAAAATTTTCTTTCTTTCTTGTAGTAAACTCTGACGGCAAGTTTTCCTCATTCTGAAGCACAATTATTCCTACATAAAAAATGCAATAATGAAGTAAATTTGACAATATGAATTAAATTGACAATTACTGGATAGATATTGCAAATTTAAATTTTTATACAGCTTTCGCAGCCAGCAATACTCATAAAAAATGAATTATTTTCAAACTATACATAGTTTATTAACTAAAAAATGAAATAATTTTTTTAAATGTATTTAAATAATAAAAACTACAAAGACCCATTAATTTTAAAAATAAAATTTGAGAAAACATATAGAACACAAACGTATATTTTTTTGCAGCAGTTTCTGAAAGAAAAAAAAAAATTAATATAGAATTTTTTAGAAATATTCCCAAATTTTATATTGGAAAGATAGCTGCATTTTTAAGAATAACATTAAAGCTACTTTTGTATTTGTATAAATACATTTTGAAAAAACGAATGCAAAGGATGATAGCATTTAATTTTGACTTATTTCTTTATTGTGAATGTGGTGTGGCAGTTAGGGAAGGATGTACCCATCTTCCGTCATCCTCTTCCTCTTAAAAATGTGTAGAAATAGCATTTCCAATAATTAAATATCAAACAACAAATTTTAAATTAAAACAAATGTAAAAATTGTTAATAACATTATTTAAGAAAGTAAGAGAGAGAGAGTTATATATATATTTACATCGCACTATAAAGCTGCACGAACGCTATTGGTGAAGGTCCTCATTATTTTGAACTATGGTCACGTTTTGAGGAAGACACCTCAGCTCTCCTAACTTCCACACCACACCAACGAGAGGAATTGGACCCCTCGACATATTTAACGTGCATCGGCCTCCTTTGCACGGCGGGTCTTCAGCGGTACCAGGCTCAAACTCATGATACGCCAGCTACGAGCGGGTGACCTTGACCATTAAGCTACCACGGTCTAGTGGTCAAGCTGCTCATAAAAACTGGCAGTGCATACATAATTCGATTCAAGGGAATTATAGAAAAAATAACAATTGTGAGAAGTTGAAAAGTTTTATTAATATTTTATCTAAAAAGTTTCAAAATTTAAAAAAAAAAAACGAAGAAAAATTTGTAAATTATTTTTTATTGAAATAAATTTTGCAGTCAAAATAAGCTTTTCATTTTTTAAAAAATTTATTAGCATATCTGTGTAAATCAAATATTAATTTTTAACATTAAAATAATGAGTAGTCAAAAATAGTTTTTGAAGATATTAGAAATACTAACATAAAAATATATATGTATATAGCATTTATAAAAAAGTTTAATCGTAAAAATTTTCAAAATAACAGTATATGAAAATCACAGTATAAGTAGAAAATAGTTTTATCGAAAAAAATAAAATGTAAAAACTTAAAAATATATATATATATATATAAATAGATTTATAGAAAATAAACATAGTATGTAATAATAAATAAAGATAAGAGAGAAAAAATTTTAAAAATTAAGTTTATTTATATATTTAATACTATTTTAATAAATTTCAATAATATTTATTTCATGTTTAAATATAACGAGATCTCCTTACTTTTAAAAAAATACCAATTGTTTCAAAAGAAATTAGAAATTTTATTTAAAAAAAAAAAGAATTATATGTGTAATGGAACTGTTTTTGAGCGCTTAATATACAAACAAATTTCTTATATCTTAATCTTTTAAACTAAAATCAAAATATTGTTCAAAAACTAGTTGAAAATTTCTACCCTGAAATACAAATATTAAAAATTCATTTTTTAAATTTATTCTATTTAAAAGTTGTAATTGTATTTCGAACTCTTTTTTGTGGTGGAAGCCCACAATTTCTAACTCTTTTACTCTAACTTACTGACGCAGTCAGACGTAAGAAAATCCAACAGACGGGCAACCACATTTGAATGATACTCGCGCTGCTTGGCGTTTTTGGCGTATTCTGAAGCTTGAAAAAGCCCTTGTTTCTGAAGATATCCCAAATAACATGGGAACACTCTTTGGGTATCTCGCCAAATTGGCGAGATATCGTTTAGTTGGCAACTTATTTTGTCGCCAAATTTGTTGCTAAGTGTCGCCAAATTTGGCGATATTTGACGACTTCCGGTTCTCCTATTTTCTGGAATGTTCTACCACTTTCGCCGTGTCTATATTTGGGCATACTGAAATGCAACATGAGTTGTTATTCAGATTTCTTGAAGCTCAGACGCGCCGGCAGCCCCTGTTACTTTACGGGTGATTCCGTCGTGATTTATGCCGAAGAGAGTACGAAAGCCTACGGCTTTGCATTTGATCTATTTCCCGCTGGATCAGTACATTGCGTTGTGTTACTCTTGTGTTGTATTACTGTGACTTCGGCTGTTCTTATGCCTTTCTGAACATTGTATTCTTCATTGGGCTGATAATAAAGAACTGTTTTATCGCTGTCCTGATTAAAGTCTATTCAATCCCTGAACCCAACAGTGAAATTCGCTACATTATATTTGAGGCTATTATTATGTTTGTATCTTGCGTTTTGCTTTAAACACGGTTTTAAAAGTGTTTTTTTTTATTTTAGTTCTGAAGGTATATACATAAGTACATATTCTGTAATTATATACCTACAGAATATAATAAGTACGGATTATTATTAAGTTATAATAATTAATAAGATTATTATATTATAACTTAATAATAATCTTTTCCTTACCTCTTCACACCTACGACATTAGGCAGTAACGTACACAGGAATTTTTAAAGGGAAGGGGGTAGAGGGTTTTTTGAAGGTCTACCATTCTCATGTATCATATCTCAATACGCTGCCAAACATATATTTTGGGATTTTGTCGATTGTCAGGAACAAAAAACAGCGAAAAATAAATTACTGAATAAATAATTAACAATAATAAGTAAATAAATACTAATATCAAATACTTAATTACATTTTACATACTATTTATATGGAACTATAATGAATCGAAAAAAAATGAAGGGTTATGAGGTAGGGTCCGGACTTGTGGACCCCCCCCCCTCTCCCTTGTGTGCGCCACTGACACTGGGTGGACCGCAACTCCTTGAAAAAATTAGAAGTAGCCCGCGCCGTGGAAAAGTCTGCCCACCCCTGGTCTACTGGTAACACAATATCTGCCATTATTCTATGCAAAAATTTACACATGACTGGACTGTTCAACCAGACTTGTGTTCCTCTATCTGTCCAAACCAGAGAGGGACAACTAAAGCATTGTTGACAACAAGTGAATCCACTTGAGTCTGCATCATGGTCTGGACAGGTATTTCACTCCAAATTCCCATTTATAGATGGGGGGGGGGAGGTTCTGCGATGACTGCCCGTTATCAGGATGAAATCCCAGAGCCCCTATGAAGTTATGCACAGTTGGTTCTGATTTCGTTAAAAAAAATAATAACGTTTGTGTTTGTAAAATGGACATTGTGGACGACCAGCTAAAATTAAGGTATTGCAAGCATGGACTGGCTGGTTCTCCCTTTACCTTAATCTCAATAACATTCTTTAAATGACCATCTGCAGTGCTCTGGTTCTGTAATGGCATAATGTAATGTAATGGTTGAAAAGCATTGTCACATGCAGTAAAATGTTGGAAATCTTTTCTTATTTAATTGCTCTGTACTTAACTTTTGAAATCGAGTGTAGTTTCAAAAAACAACTTACCTACACAAGTCTTAAAAATGCTCATTTTTGGAAGGTAAGTGATATATAAAGTTTGTTATTCAATAAACATTGATTTCTTACAATAAAAGTACATTAAAAATAATTGAACTTTTTTAGTCTGTTTAAAAAGGAAGAAATTAACCAACTGAAATCTAATCATCAGTATTACATGACTTCACCCATTAAACAGTCCTGAAATGGTATTTGATGTAAAGTATTGTGTAACTAAATTAAGCACACTATAAATCTAAAATTTTCATACAAATTTCAATTTCTTTTTGAAAACACCTTGCAATGCAACAAAGACATGAAAGGAAGCAATATATTGATCATTGTTAATTGTAAATATATAAATAATTAATAAACAATAAAACCCCCTCTTAATATAATAACTAATGAATTACTACAATAAAAAAAAGACAATTTTAACACAAGAATCATTATACATCATCACATTGAAAGTACAGTGAAAATCATTTAACATGAAACTAAGGGGACTGAAATATTTTTTCGTGTTAAAGGATATTACTAGGGGGAAAAACCCATATTCAACAAATTTAAGTTTATTACAGTACATTTTATTTACATAGAAATGTGTGTATGTATGTAATTAATAAAAACCGTTCAGACGTTTCTGTAATTTGCTCTTTTTTTAATTAAAATTAAAGAAAAAGCTGAGAAAGTTTTGTTAGCAATACCAAAAAAATCTTTACAGATTTCTGTTTTTCATCTTCTGTTTTCGATCAACAGCCTTAAGAAACTCCATCTTTCTTTTAAGAGAAATAGCTGTTTGCTTTCCCCCTAAGCTCATTACCATTGTGCTTGCAAAGAAATTCTTCTAAAATACAAAAAATAATGCAAGCCAAACTCAATGATTTTTACTCACACTGCAATGTACTCATCACTGAATTTCAAAGTCAACCAATGAGAGATAACATGTTTTAGTGTGGTGATTGTAGGGATGGAAGGTGTGAAAGTAGCTTAGATAAACAAAATTGGTTTATGTCACAGACTGTTTTAAAGCGAAGATAGCTTCCTTTCTACGAAACATGCGAAACTACCTCTCTTTCATTTCACACCCCTCTTTAATCTAACCTTTGTGGCTGGTGTTTTCCGAATTATGTTAATTCCTAGAAGGGAAATCTTTTCGTGTAAAGAGGGGAAAATGCATAGTAGTTTATTGGGACCATTGTATTATTTCGTTTTAACTAATAATGCATCTTAAGCATTTTCATGTTAAATGTATTTTATTGTATACCCTATCTTTTTAAACTTAGGTTTCTCAACAATATTAAGAAATATAGATGAATCACAATATATATTAATATTTAAAGTATTTAATTTAACAAATATCTAAACAATTAGATTTGTAACTTAAAAATTTAATTTATTTCCATTTAATGTTGTATGAGAGTATTATGTGCAACTTTACAGTGTAAATAAAAATTTATCAGCAAATTGCTTTTTTGTTTCCTAATTAAAAATATCATAATCAAATAAAAATATATTTCTTTTTGTTTTCTTATAGTTAGGTGATTACAAAGGTAATTGATAAGAAAAAAAATATTAATAAGTTTACTAAAATACTGGGAGTAAAATATTAAACTATATCAAAAAATTTTTTTGGAGAAACCCAAATGTTAAGTTTTTTGTTACAAAGGCAAGAATTATTATATAATTTATACAAAAGACATACTATACTCATATAAATATTTCACAGTTTAGATTTTTCTTTAATTTTAAAAATAGAAGAGTTGTCTTTTTAAATTATCACTTGAGAGAAAATAATATCGTATACTTCACAAACATGAAAATTTTCCTTTATTTGAATTTCTGCTTGTGCTTTAACTACTAGTTTCCTATACCTCTAGTAGCACATTTCACAAACATAAAACTTTTACCTTGGTATGAATATGTAAATGCATCTTTAAATCACCACTTACAGAGAATGCCTTTTTGCATATTTCACAAACAAAAGACTTTTCTATGGTATGAATACGTAACTGGTGTTTTTTTAACGTACCATTTTGAGCAAAAGACAAGTTGCACATTTCACAAACATAAGGCTTTTCTTTGGTATGAATACGTAAATGTGCTTTTAAAGAGCCACTTACAGAAAAGCACTTATTGCACATTTCACAAACATAAGGTTTTTCCTTGGTGTGAGTACGTACATGTGCTTTTAAATGACCACTTCCAGTAAAGCACTTGTTGCATATTTTGCATGCATATGGTTTTTGCTTGGTATGAATACGTAAATGTACTTTTAAAGAACTACTTTGAGAGAAAGACTTATTACACATTTCACAAACATAAGGCTTTTCCTTGGTATGAATACGCAAATGTGCTTTTAAATTGCTAATTTCAAAAAAACCCTTGTTGCACATTTCACAAGCATAAAGTGTTTCCTTGGTATGAATACGTAAATGTGCTTTTAAAGAACCACTTTGAGAGAAAGATTTGTTGCATATTTTACAAACATAAGGCTTTTCCTTGGTATGAATACGAAAATGTACTTTTAAATTGCCAATTTCAGTAAAACCCTTGCTGCATACTTCACAAACATGAGGCTTTTCCTTATCATGAACATGTAAATGCCTTGAATTATCACTTGGAGAGAAATCCATTTTGCTAATTTCACAAGAGCAAGTTTTTTCACAGATGAGACTTACTAAATCTGTATTAAATTCTGCAATGAAGAAAATGGGTCTTGCACTCTTGTTTAGAATATGTTTACATGAACATCCTTCTGCAATAGGGAAAAAAATTAATTCTTCAATATAATGTCGAACAAGTAAGCAAATTTTTTATTTTATATCAAAATTTATGAAGGAAAAAATTTTCAGATGGATATCACAGCTTAGTATAAAATGATGAACCAGTTATTCTTATATCTGAAGAGATTAGCAGGCTTTTAGATATCATTTCTGTTAAATATATCACAATGTAAAACATAGATATTAGATACTAAAAAATATTCAAGTAATATTTTTAAATTGTGATCAAGTTAACATAAGCAATATATGTATACAAACAAGAAACTAAAGAAATATCATGATAGAATATGAATACCTTCTTGAAGGAGAATTCAAATGGGGTATGTACTGCATTATGGTACACAAAACACAATAAGCATATACAAAAATTGGAAAGAAAAAAATTGTAAGCCCTTTATTTCACTAGTTTCATTAGTGGTTTGAATAAGTGGTTGATTGAGAGGACCAAGAAAGCTATTGGTGATAGACAACATAATTTAAAAATGATACAGAAGAGTCCTGAAAACTGGGCCTACTGTGGGTCGAAGAGTGGCCGAGTTGTGAAAATGCAAGGGTTATCGAGAATGGGGTTAAAAAAGAATAAGTTAAGTGTTTCCTCAAAAAATATTGTACTGCACTTACAAGTATTGTTTGTTTGAAAATACAACAGAAAATAAATTGACCAAATACCCTTAAACAAAATAAAAGTATGTACGGTAATACCTTGATTTACACTACCCTGACTTATGCAAACATGGAGTTACACAATTTTAAAATCTTGTCAATTTGTCGTTTTTCCCCTCATCACTCAAATTCAGGCAGAATCAGTGCCAAAGCATGATGAAATTGGCTATGTGATTGAAGGTGTTGTTGATCTTGCCAGGCAAATAAGTTAAAAAGTGGATAGAGGTGACATTCAAGAACAGCTGGATTCCCACAATCAGGAACTGACAATTGATGAGCTCTTAGAAATGCATGCGCAAGAGCAAGATATTGAAGAATCCAGAGACCCTTCTTCAATATCTTGCTCTTGCCTCTCTGGGTCCAAAGACCCAGTTCAATCAGAAGATTGAATAATGGTGGAGCTTAGCAGAAGGCCAAAGCTTAATTCAAAAAGGGTTACAAATTTTAGAAAATACAGACCAACAAAGAGTGTATTTTTTCAACAAAACAAGGAGAGAAAAAAATTATTAGCATACTTCATTGAAATTTTGCATGAGGAAAAAACAATCTTTGAGCCGGCAGATTTTACTTAGTTAAGATTTTATGAAACTTTCTACATCAAAATAACTTTGGTTTGCGATTTGGTACTTGTGTTACCCAAGATTTTATAAAACACTTTTTTTATTGAATTATTATTTTCTTTCATCTCTGGCTCTAACTAAAAATAATTTACTTGTATTTATATGTGAAATACACCCCAACTTAAGCAACTATCACTCAGTCCCACCTATCACGCAAGTTTGGGAAAATTACTGTACTTCATAAAAGCATAGAGCATTTGCTATATGAAAATAATAATTAATGAATACATAGTATACAGTAATTTACCTAATCATACACACCTCAGAAAAATACTTTATAAAGACATAAAGCTGTCTACAATGAAAATTAAGTAGTCAACATGCAAAAACTGGCAACTTTTTTTAAAGAAATGCATAATGTCCTGTAGTCTTCTGTACTACACTATAGGTTGAGCTGCTTCATCACAAAGAAGACGAATGAATTCAAAGTCCATTACCTACAAAAGTTCATTACCACCACACCTAGTTGTTCAAAACACTGAAAGGCAGTTTCAACTGCCTCTTGTCCCTCACTATGTGATATCTTAAGAGTTTGTGAAATATCCTCAATGTGAACATCTTCACTATTTTCCGGCATTTTTTTATAAACTGTGACTGCAGCAATAGTTTCTGCATCAGGCATAATGTCTTGCTTGGTATTGTTCTGGGACCACTGTTTGACACCTTTTACATTGGTTTCTTCACATCCTGGAACTTTTTTAAGAGGTTGAATAAGTTTACACTTCCTGATGCCTGACAAAGGAATATCTGTAAGAGTGTGGCTGAGTTATTCGCACTGCTGGGTTATCGAATGCCAAGTTTTTCGGGACTCTACAGTATTAATATACTATGGGCGAAGATACATTTGAAATTTCAAAAAATTTTCAACAAAGGGATTTGGAAAAAAAAATTTTATAAGGCTTTAATTTTAGAAAAATATTTCCCAAAGTTTGTTTCATTTGCATTTTTTTTAGGTAGAGGATAATATACATAAAAAATTACACAAGTATTGGCCCATTCCAGAAATATGGTAATACTAAAGAAATATATTGATATATCATACTTTAATAACTTTATCCAAGGAATGAAATGGCCATAGTAGCCAAACAGTTATTGCTGAAATTTCATGAAAGGAATTTTTCCTTTGGGCTGCGGTCCTGTGGCCACTAAAAACTCAACATGTAGAAGAGCTGATTACATGGTAATTCTGTCCAAGCTAAAAGGTCTCAAGTTCTCAGAGGAGTACTCTAGAAGGAATAAAATAAAATGTTACATGTGAAAGCAAAAATTCTTTTTGTACTACAAAATAATCACCTTATTTGCATAAATTTTATATTTTCTTTATTTTATTAGGTAATATACCAACAAATTTGTATCAAATTGGAGTATCCATGGATTGTAGTATTCCTACACTACTTTTTTTTTTCAATATGGTGATTGCACAAGTCTTTTTTTTCTTTCTATCCTTGCTGTTGTTTAAGCAAGGTGACTGAATTACTTCTTGAAATATATCTATAATGAACAAAATTTATGCTTTAACTTCCTGAAAATTAGTGTCATTATTTTTTCTAGATAACTCTATATATCTGTATTTGTTATTTTTAAAATACTATTGACTAACTTTCAGTAACATTACAATAGATAATGCTGAAAGTTACAATTCACAATAATACTCTTTCAGTATTATTATCCCCCCTCCCATCCTCTACCAAGTTTGGGATAAAAATCACAAGCAGGAATTTCTCCCAAATCTTCAATTAAGCAAGGAAATAAAAATAGGCTTAATTTTCAAGTATTATAAAGATTTCTAACACGAAAAATATTGATAAGGATAAAAATTTATAAGTAAAACCACATAAATATTAATCACTTAAAACAAAAGTGCTTTAAATTAAAGCATAAAAAAGTGTAAATGGATATATAAATTATTTACAAGCACAAGAAAAAAAAGGTACTTATGTACTATACCATCAAAACATTCCAATTAAAAACATTTTGCCAAATACTGCCATCACTATTAAAATGTGTGTGGGAACAGTTGGTTATTACAGCATTTGACTATGTCTTTAGATTTCACAAAATTGGTCAACAGTATGCGTAAATACTAAAAAAAACTTAACACATTTAGTTGCAATTATGAAGAAAAAAAGTCAACTACATTTTTCTGTTACGTAGTTGATCAATTTGTCAAGTGAAATGGCATCACCAAATGCTGTAACATGTAGCCAATAATGGACAATTGTTTACATGCATGTACAAATACAATAATCATGATTGCATTTATGATGATATCATTATGCAACATCTTTTGATTCGGCAAAAGTGGTCAGCTATCTAATATATAAGTACCAATTAACTTATCCTTAGCACTGGATATATGAAAAAATGTTATACATTAATAAAAAGAAAGCATTTCACAGCACAAGGAATATAATTTAAATCAATATTAATAATAATGATGGTAAATAACAAAAATAATAATAGAAGGAGAAAGAAAATGGATATTAATGTAATATGCTGTTGACCAATTTCCTCAAGGGGGAAAAAAAAAAACATCCTTAAATGCAGCAATACTAGAAAACAGTTCTTGCACATGTTTGATAACAATGCAGCATTTGGTAACGTTTTTTTTTATTATAATTATTTTTTAAAACTGGTCAATGATTTAATACACAAGTACTAAAAAATGATACATTTTAAGAAATCTTGTGCAGATATATTGATAGATTTGAAGTAACATCTTAATAATTGAAAATCAAAGAATGAAAGAGGGATCTAGGATTCAAAGACTATTCTAGAAAGTCATATGAAAGTTATTATTGAATTGAGTAATCTAACTACTTTCTGGAGAGAAAGAGAAGCCAAAGTTTGATGAAATCTAAAAAAAATTGCCAAACCAAAAAGTCTTCATATTAAAGGACTTCTAAACCCAGAAAACATTCCAGTACCTCTATCACTGAAATGGAGTAGGCCCAAGTATGCAATGCACTACAATCTCAGAAGTTCAATAAAAGTTTCATTTCAAAATATGAAAGAGTTTAGTAGACTTCATTTTAAATCATTTACAAATTGTGACATCGTGAGACAACTCCATTTTTTTTGTCTGCGAGTAGACCTTGATAGACAAGGCTTATTCAACACTCTAAGTGGTTCTTTCCAGAAGAAAATCATCTGCTAATTAAGAGAAAGATGTTCACAGTAATAGTTATCCACTTTTCAGGCAGAGAGAGAGATAAATGAATCCTTTCAATAAAGAACTTTTCTTTTACACCCAAGACAAATTTGAATGCAAGCAAAATTTTGAATCTCCGGTCAAAAACTTCTTTTACCAAAAACAAACATGGCAAAACAGAAATGTAAATATCAGCATCAATGTTTATAGCTAAGCCGATATTTTGGTTCATGACGAGGAAAAAAAGCACCAATTGTGAAAAAGTACGAACCCTCTCCTTTGGTTTGCTTAGAGAATTTTAAGAAAAGTAAACAGCTCTCAGGGATAAGTTTTTCTAGCCTTACATAGTAATCTGCATTATATAAACGGAACTTGCATATTATTGCAATGGTATTGACACCATTATATGAAAGGAAGCACATGGTTGCGAATTCAGCAAGTATGACACATGGTAAATTAGGGTTGCCAACTTGGCAAGTTACCTTGAACGTAGGGATTGTCGCAATAGTATGCAAGTAACATACACACATATTAAAAAATATAGTCTAGAAAAGTAGTTTGCATTTCAATATTTCAAAACAATTGGACAAAATAATCGTTTGAATTGTCGAAACAGCTACTTGTCCCACCAAGAATTTCAAGCCAAATGTGGTAATCCTTTTGATTTTTGTATCAGTGAGGGAGAAGTCGGATAGTGTTGTAGTAGGGTTGCTACTCAAAAACACAACACGCAAAAACGCGCCAAATAAGCAATTTTTCATAATTTGGCGGACCGTGGCCGATTCAACAATTTCACCAAATAATTTTATAAATCATATAAGAATGCACAATTATCTAAACATTGCCCTTTACAGACAGTGGATGAAATAAACAAATCCAACGATGAATGGGTATGAAAAAGAGAACTACATAACGCTCGCATGCGAATATGTCGTTAAAGAAAACGTAGACATGCGAAAAACTAGATTCTCTTGCACAGAATAAATCGGAAGTCGTCACTTCTTTCGTGTAGTCATTAGTGCAAACAAAGTTTTTTTTTTTTTGTACCTTTCTATGAGTTATTCGAAAAATTTTCGAGAATAAAATAATTTTTCTGCAGACCCAAAATTGTACATTAAACAGTTGTAAACAAAATAAAACGAAACTTACATTAATGACATATGAAGTTCAGTTCAGTTCAGTACAGTGATATAATTGGAGGTACTCTATAATTGGAGGCTTGGCTAACACCTTATGCTCGGACAAAATTTGATGATTATAGTAAATTTAGATTCTGTTGATTGATATTTTAGAAACTATTGGTTGATGTCTTAAAATCTATTGCTTGATATTAAGAATTCTTCTACTTTTTGGACATGCTCTATTATTTTACAATTCGCTATTGTTGGATAGGACCTTTCTGAGTGGTTGGAGATCAATTTTTTCAAAAATTTTCGTTGTGCTTTGTATTTGCTGCAGGTTAAAATGAAATGTTCACTTGTTTCTGGCACTTGACATTCCAAACACAATAGAGAATCTGTTTGATTAAAAAGAAAATAAATATCATTCAATGGTAGTTTTTTTTGCTCGCATCTTATTAATCAAAACCTTTGACTTTCTATTGTTTGCTCCCTGTCTATTCCACTTTTCAAGAGGTGAAATATAATTATAATTTTTATATCTTCTGCTTCCTGACCATGCCTTTTCATTTTTATTTTTAGGACGTTTTTTGAAATATGCATGTAAATCTTCCACTGAAATCCAAGAAATAATACTCCAAGGATCTGGAGAGGTCTTGGCTAATTTTTCAACTTCTTCATTGATCTTTATTTCTTTATGAGCCGTAACCCAAATGAATGTGATGGATTGAACAATTTGAAGAATCTCTTGCAAAGTTGAACATAAATTTAAAATTATCGTATTGGATTTTGTATTAATATTTTGGATACTTTTTAAAACTGATAAACTATCCGTCAGGATAACATAATTTTCTGCTTCTGAAACCCAATTTTGTAATGCAGTCCATATGGCTGTAACTTCAGCTGTGAAAATTGAAATAAACTCTTTTAGTAGGAAATTTTGTCGGACGTTTTTCTTGGGAATTAAAATTCCTATTGTTGTCTGATTTGTAGTTTTTGAGCCATCTGTTGCTATTACGATACTGTTATTGAAATTTGTTTGGATGTAATCGATAAACATATTTTGTACTATGATATCTGGGAGATCTTTGTTTTGAAAAGAGTTCGTGCATTTAGATGTTTATCTTATGGCTTTCATAGATCGGGGTGGAGGCGGAATTTATTTAGAGATGTAGAGTTCTTGGAGGAGGTTATGTGTGACTGTATTTTGAAAAATACTGTTTTCTTTTATTTCATATTTACAGAAAATTTCATTAAGGTCCCAAAATAATTTTGTATTTGGTGACCAGATCTTTAATGTTTAGTTTTGTTTAGTTAAAAATTTTTGACAAAGGAGATTATGACGATTATAAATACTGCTATTCATATATTCAGATATTAATAAATCTACCGGGGTGTTTCTTGGGAGATCTAGGGTTAATCACAAGGCAGCATTGTATATCGATTCTAGTTTCTGTCTATTGGTACTACTAGCAAAGGAAAATAGTTGGCTTCCATAGTCTAAGACAGAGCGGATTGTTTCATTTATAATTGTTAAAAGGTGGTCAGTTCTTGTTCCTATTTTAGGAGAAGATAAGGCTTTAATGACATTAATCCTTTCTGTCATAAGAAAATGGTATGAATTTTTCCAAGTGATCTTAGGGTCAAAGATTATACCTAAGATCCTTAGATTGTTCACTTGGGGAATAGGTTTGCTTATATTTTAAGTAATGGTGGTATAGGTGCTTTTTTTACTGGAAAAGTTGATTAGGCTGCTTTTTTCTGGAGATGTAGTTAACTTCCATTTTTTACACCAGGCTGAAATATTATTTAATGATTCTTGCATTTCATCTATTGTTTCTTTCCAATTTGTGCCGCTATTATACAAAAAAGATATCACCAGCATATATTAATAAATAGCTGTTTTGATGGATTTCAAACAGGTCTGATCTATATATCATAAACAGAAAAGGGCTCAAAATACAACCTTGAGGAACACCATAATTATTTTTCAGGATTTTCGAAAATTTATTTCTCCATTTTATTTCTATTGTTCTCTGGTGTAAGAAGTTTTGAATCCATCGCCGTAATAATCTACCAGAATATCCGACTTTCCTAATTTTGAAACTAGACCACTTGACTACACTGAATCATATCCTACTTTAATATCTAATGCAACCAAGAAAAAATATTCCCTGCATTGTCTAGCTAGTATAATATCATGATGTAATTAGATTAGAGTATTAATGTTGCTTCTATGAGGGTAAAAACCATGATGATTTACATGAAAAATGTTATTGCGAAAACTGAAATCTATATCATTCTGCGCAGGAACATTCTTTCTAATAATTTAGCAATTACTGAAGTGATATTGGACGGTATGAGGCAACTTCCTTGGGATTTTTGTGAGGTTTAAGAATAGTAAAAAAACTGAGTGAGTCCAATCTGATGGAATATGACTTGAAAACCAACAATCATTTAAAGATTTCAGAAGTAAATTTATTCTTTTGGTGGGGAGATGGTTGATCGTTTGGATAGAAATTTTATCATGTCCTGGACGCCTGTTCTTTTGATGAGATATTGCTATTTATAATTGTTTTAAGTAAAATGGTTTATTAATATCTTGATTATTGACCGGAATAGAGGTGTTATGAATATTTTCGCTGTTTTGTTTTGCATAGTATTGTAAAAAGGTGCTTGCTTGGGATTGTTCGTTAGTTCTCAATAATTTTAAATGAAGAATGATTTGAATTTTTTCTATCTTTGATTATCCGAATTATTTTAAAAAGATCTTTGGGAGAGGTGATTTTTTCGCATGTCTTGTGCCAAAAGCCTTCTTTACCAGCTTTAACTGTTCGCATTAGTTTTGGGCTTATTTCTTTGTATTTTACCCAATCTTCCTCTTTAAAGTGTTTTGCTTTTTTGAGGAGTTGTCTCTTTTTTACTCTTAAGTATCCGCATGCTGCTATCCACCATATGGAGCTCTTTAATTGATCCGTTTTGATTCTAAATGTTGAGATGAAATTCGAGCTTTTTTAATTTCTTCTAATATATCCATATGGATATTTTCATTTGAACTTAATTTTTGTTGAAGAAGATTGGTAAATTTGTTCCAATTTGTTTTTTGTATTAAAGAATTTATTGCTGAGCTGTATGATCCTTTGTATTTAATGATTATAGGAAGCTGGTCACTTCCAAAATTATCGGTATTTGTAGACCAGGATAATTCATAATTGAAACTTATTGATGATAAAGAAAGGTCTATTGATGTAAATATTCCTGATGAATGGAGATAAGTTGGACTTTTATCATTTAGCAACATTAGGTCGTTTTCTAGAATCCAATCAAAGAGCTTTTTTTCAGGAGCATTGGAATTTTTTGAGCCCCATACTTCATGAGATGCATTAAAATCTCTTAGGATCAAACTGTGATTATCAATATATGATGCTATTTTCAATAGATTGGAGTCATTAAAATTTCCCGGTGGAATGTAAATGTTAAAAATTGTAAGAGGAACTGTATTTATCTGAGCTCTGACTGTTAAAATTTCTAGGTTTTCACTAATTTCTAAAAAAATTTTTACGGCAGTAATATTTTTTTTCAAGGCAATCAACAATCCTCCTCCTCTTCTGTTTTCTCTATCAATTCGAAAGCTATGCCCGTTGGGAATAGTAAAAATATCATTTGGATGTAACCATTTTTCTTGAATTATTAAGATGCTCTTGCTTATTGAAAAAGTGGCTCAAATATAAAATCTGATCTCTTGTTTTTAACTCCGCGTGCATTCCCTTGGATAAGATTCATAATCGGAGGGAATAATAAAAATGCTAAGCAAAGGATCGGATTAAATTTCCAAGAAAAAATCAGTGGCAGTGACGGATCGCTCAATCACATCACGAACCATAGCACAGCACATTGAGTCTGTAACGCATCATTCAGTGTCTACGCGTACCATTCGACGCCGTTTTCAGCAGAGTGGTCTGTCCGCAAGACGTCCATTGCTTGGTCTACCCTTGATGCAGAACCACAGACGTCTCCGCCGCCAATAGTGCGATGAAAGAAGGATGTGGGTGGAAGAATGGAATGAAGTTGACTTTACTGACGAGTCACGCATCTGTCTGCAACACCACGATGGTCGGAATCAAGTCTGGAGACACCGTGGAGAGAGGATGCTGAGCAGCTGCGTTATGCACCGCCACACTGGTCCAGCACCGGGTATTATGGTATGCGGTGGTATTAGATATCACTCTCGCACTCCTCTAGTACGCATTGCCGGTACTTTAAATAGCCAGCGCTACATCTCCGAGGTGTTGGAGCCAGTTGTCTTTCCTTACCTTCAGGGCTTGGCCACAGCCATATTTAAACAGGATAATGCGTGACCACACGTGCCACGCATTGTACAAAGGTTCTTCGTCAATCACTAGATTGAATTGCTTCCCCTTACCGGCTCGCTCTCCGGATCTTTCGCTGATAGAAAACATATGATTCATGGTTGCTCAACGATTGACCCAGATTACACCCCCAGCTGCCATACCAGATCAACTTTGGCAACGTGTTGAAGCTGCTTGGTCTGCTGTACCCCAAGAACACATTCAAAGTCTCTTTGAATTAATGCCGAGGCGTGTCGCAGTGGTGATCTCCAACAATGGCGGCTACTCTGGCTACTGATTCTGGCAGGAACTACACTTCACAGAAGTCTATAAATTTAATCATTTGATACTTGGTCAACATGTTATCTACAAAATAAATTTTGCTGTGCTATCTCTTGTCTTTCTTGGTGTTGCATTTACTGTGGCCAGCAGTGTATTTCGTCTCTGTTCCGATAATTTTTTGAGTCTTTTCGCCTTTTCATTTAGTTTCCTATTTATTGGTTTGATGTCATCTTTTAGTATTGTTAAATTGGATGCAGCTTTTTTTAAAGTGGATTCCATTGTATTCATTAAGGAAGTGAAACTTGAATTTATTTGTTCTACTACCGTTATCAGTTCTATTGTGAAGCGATTTACTACACTCATGTCCATAAATTAAGGATAATGAAGTTCAGGCAAAGAAAGAGACAGAAGCAAAAAAATTTGACTTATTTGTAAAGAATTTTTATTAAACAAAAGGTAAAGAGCAAAAAAGATGCCATATGTTTGACATAATTAATAAAAATTGCGATTTTTACTGCCTGGAGCAAATTTTAAAAAATAACCTATTTACAAAAAACAGTATAACATGGCTAGTATGATGGTTAATACGGAGTATGTCTCCCGGACGATGCAATACAGGCCTTACAACGCCTACGCATGCTGAGTATCAAATTATCAATCTGATCTTGGGGAATATTACATCACTCATCAAGCAATGCCCTCCGAAGTTCCGGTAGACAGGTGGGAGGGGGTAGACGGGCTGCAATTCGTCGGTCAAGCATATCCCACACATGCTCTATTGGATTCAAGTCCGGTGAGTATGCTGGCCAATCCATACGGATGATATCCTCCGATTGAAGGCATTCGTCTACAATGTTTGCACGGTGAGGACGGGCGTTGTCATCCATAAACAGAAATTTAGCACCCATGGCGCCCCGAAACAAACGTACATGTTGTTCCAGAATGACATACCGATAGATGTGGCTTGTCATCGTTAAACTATGAACATGCAGGTTAGTTCTGGAACCAAGAATAATTCCTTCCCAAACGAGCCATCCTGCATCACCGTAACGGTATCGTTCAATGGTGTTTTCGTGGTAACGGGTACCTGGCGCTCTCCATATGAAAGTCCGGCGAGAATCAGACTGCAAACTAAACCTGGACTCGTCAGAAAACATCACACAAGACCACTGTTGTGGTGTCCACAATGCATGCTCTCTACTCCAGGTTAATCGCAGGTGACAGTGAGTTGTGGTAAGGGGAACACATCCGACAGGCCTACGAGCATATAAACCAATGTGCCCTAAGCGTCTGTACACGGTCTCCCTTGAAACTGTCGTACCGGTAGCTGAAAAGAGCTGACGAGATAGGTCTGATGCTGTGATCCGTCTGTTTCTTTTGGCAGTAACTGCCAAATACCGGTCCTCATTCGGCGTTGTAACATGGGGGCGACCTGTGCTGTAACACCTACTCACATTACCATCATCTTGGAATCGTTGCCAAAGCCTGGAGATGACACTCTGGGCGATTCCAAGTTCCTCGGATACTTCCAGCTGGGTACGTCCACATTCCAGTCATCCGATAATTCTATCACGTAAAAAATCATCCAAATGCTTCTTTTGTGCCATAACTATGCGGTTATTGCACTGAAAGGCTTTTAAAGCGCTTGTGAACAATTTTACTTCTTTGCCACCATTCCTTATATACCCTTCTCTTACACTCTCGTTATTGTGACGTACTATCAGCGCCATCTGCTGGTTTCCTGTAATTTGCATATTCTTCTTCAAGATGTTTGTGATACTTCTACAGGTGAAATTTTTATTTTAGAGTTCAATTTCTGTGTGATTCTGAATTAGCCTTAATTTATGGACATGAGTGTAGATAGTACTATGGAGGAAGCCATACAATGCCAATCGGCGAATAAAATTACGGAGCTTTACGCAATACTTATATCACATCTTGCGGTATTTCTAATCCTCAAACCTTTTGAAATAAATATAGTGATTACATGGCGGAATATATTTTGCAACGACTGCAGCCAAGTACAAGCAGATATGCCTTTCAATGAACGGTACGGTTAAAATAATTGAAAATAAGTTTTTCACAACGGTTGGGAAGAAAGTACATGATTTTGAAATGATTAGTCCGCTACAAGTCGACAATAATGAAGTTGCTCTAGAATTAGACTACGATTTTATAGTATTGCAACATCAAGTAAAGGAATTAATCACTCAATTAACTCCAGAACAAAGTCATGTTTTCCATCAAGTGTTACGCAGATTCCGACAGTGGTGCACTCTTTTTTCTCGATGCCTCTGGAGGAACCAGAAAAATGCTTCTGCTTAACTTATTTTTAATGTCCATCGGAAAAAACCAGAATAAAGCAATTGCTGTGTGGCTTCTTCCGGTATAGCCGTGTCACTACTGACGGCGGTCGTACAACACAATTACCTTTTACACGTTACCTTTTGAAAATTCCACATGAAGATTCACCCATCTGCAATTTCAGCAAAAATAGCTCTAGAGGTAGGATGCTTCGACAATGTAAGCTTTTAGTGTGGGATGAAAGTACAATGTCTCACAATAAGTCAATAGAAACGTTAAATCGGATTCGTCAGGATTTACGAGATATTGCAGATATTAAGGGAGGAAAGGTAGTTTTATTGGCTGGTGATTTCTAACAAACTCTCCCTATAACCAAGAGGAGTTCAATGGCAGATGAGAAATCAGAGCCTGTATTAAATCATCAAGCTTATGGGTGAAAGTTGAAAAATTGGGTCTGAAAACGAGTATGAGAGTGCATCTTCATAATGACGTAAATTCGGAACATTGTACCGAGACACAATTGAAAATCGGTGATGGATGTTTGGACGCCGATGCTGAAGGTTATATTTTACTTTCCAGAGAATTTTGTAGTTTAGAACAAAATGATGTAGATCTTATAGTTCAAATTTACCCGAGCTTTCAACAAAATTTAAATTGTGATAAGTGAATGCGCGCAAGATCAATATTGGCGTCTAATAATGACATTGTCAACAAAATGAACACTGAAAATTTAAAAGAAGTGCGGGGGGAAATGAAGGAATATTTATCAATGAATATAATCATGTATAAAGAAAGCACTTTATATCGCACAGAGTTCTTAAATTCACTTGAACTTTCACGAGTTCCCTCCCATAAACTTCAATTAAAACTAAATATACCAGTCACCCTTATGCAAAAATCTTGATGCTCTTCGAATATGTAATGGAACGAAGATTCTGATCACAAAATTGATGCAGATTATACTAGGTACCAATTTTTTAACAGGTGTCATGAAAAGGGAAAATGTTATCATACCTCGAAATCCAATTATCCCCACTGACCTACAGTTTCAATTCAAACGAGTTCAATTTCCAATTGAACTCAATTTTATTGTTGCTATTAATAAAGCGCAAGGGCAAACGTTGCAGGTAGCAGGGGTGCATGTGGAAAATCAACACTCTTTTCCAATATGTAGCATGTTCGCGTGTGTCCAATGCACGAAATCTTCACATATTTGCAACTGATGGAAGAACATATACGGTAGCATATAACATTATACGGTAGCATCTTAGAATAATATTCTGCTTTGAGCTCTTTTAAAGAGGAATTATATATTAAACGTAGATACTTTCAACTTTTTAAAATATTAATAGCTTAAGTTATTGTGAATTTTTGTTGTTAATTATTATAATAAAGTATATTTTCAGTTTTTTAAACTAAGCTCAATTTTAGAATATTTAAATTATAGTGGTCCCAGTCAAGCAATAAAAAAATACGATATTTTATTTACTTTCTAATAATAATGATTATGACTTTGACAGAGTTATTTAAAAACATCAACGCGAGTGAAGCCGCGGGTAAAAGTTAATCATGAATAAAACTACTTTTTAAATATTTCTGTTAAGTATGAATAAAGCTGGATTTTTGGTCATTATCTCTAGTCATTTCAGGGCCACAGTATCCAAATGTTTCTAATAATGAACTCATGGCCAGCGCTGTTGAATTGCGGGTTCAAATCCTGATGGTTCTGAGCACCCTTTCTGTGTAGAAGCAGAGGTAAGTTCAATGTTTTGACGCCCTAAATCCTCACGTAGACGTCTGTGGAAGTTTAGAGAGTTGAATACCATCAAGGCGTCGTCCTTATCATTTGCCTTTGTTTAAAAAAAAGAGGTCCTCTCCGCCAACGGCCTTGGTGTAGTTTCAAAGTTCGACATCAAGTATCGCTCATCTCTTAATCAATATCATGTACATTGCCATTTTGGTAAAGTATTTTTTGATATTAATTTATAAATATTTTAATTGAATTAATAGTATTTTTAGAATGGTTGTATGTGTAAGAACCAGTGAATTGAAAAGAAATCTACAAGAGTCTGCATCAATGACGATAAATTACACTATTGGCTCTCTCTAAACAGAAATCACCAATAATAAACAACATACGAGTATTTCCATCAGTGAATTCACCCAAATATTTGTGTGTCAACAAAAAAAGGTGAAAGTATAGCGATAATTATTTAGCTTCACTTAGACGGGAAATGAAGATGAACATAGCGAACTGTGTGTTGAATGTGGAGCAATGATCATGAACAATATCTTAAATACTGCTAATTAAAAATGTATATGTGTAGGCGTGTATGTGATCAGTAGCTTCTGGAGTTTCATTATCCACAACTTCGTAAAAAGAGTTGAGGAATATTTAAACGTTCTAAATAAAAAAAAAATTCCTCAAAATATTTGCATTCCAACAAATAAACTCTTCTTAAGGGATTTCTTTTCATATCAATTATCGAATTGGTAAAGAATTGTTGAAATTGCAATTGGTGTAAAAATAATAAAGCTGTATATTAAAGACGTGAATCTTGGAAAATTTTATAACAAATACCAAAAAGGTATTTTGTCATTCTCTAATATATTCATCATGCGATTAATTGAGACATTCGTATATTTTGTAAAGAAGAATTTATATTTTCTTTAAAATCAATCCTATAAGTTAAGCATGCAGTTCAAAGAATCTGGTATAGCCACTTTTTGATAGTCTCGGTTTGTTATCCTACGACTCATACAGTTCAAGAAAATAAGTCGTTATACAAATTTCTTACAGAAAAAAGTACTGAGAAAAATACTTGATATTATAATTAGTTATATGAAAAAAAACCCACAATTATAAGTTTACACAACACAAAGTTTAATTACAAGTTCTCAGATCAGCAAATTTAAAAAAGCATTCTGCAAAAAAAAAAAAAAAAAAAAAAAAAAAAAAAAATTGCGAAACCTAGGAGTAGAAAATTGAGACTTAAATTTCCATATCAATCATAAATAAGCTAATATTTTATTACAACCTTATGTTTTTTGCAGATGAGGGTTAACTTCCCATTCTTAATTCTGAATCACTGAAGTACCTGTTATTCGCACGAATAGCAGTTACTCCTTAATAAATACTATAGGAAGCATAATATTTCTTAAGGAGGGTTCAACCCGTATAAAATAGTGTTTCCAAAAATTTAAATAATTTTTTTAATGATTATTTAATTATTAAAAGACCTATGGATAGTGGGAACCTATTTTCTACGGAAGCAAACGCAGTGAAGTATTTCCAAAAATATGGTATAGTACGTAAGTACGAAAGACTGTGGTGTTTAGTGTAATAAGAAAAGTAACGGAACTCTCTCTCTCTCTCTCTCTCTCTGCACGACAGCATATAGATTCGTACTTATTCGAATTCATGTAGCGGCATCTACATGAGTAATTCACTTATCGCAATTTTGAACGCAACTACTGCGTTTTTGGCCATCTAAATATTGTAGTTAATAGTCCTTTCCTTTATTTCATACGTAAGAAGAAATTTACTTAAATTTTCCATGTAAAATGTCGCTAAAGAGCATAAGTACCAGGATAAAGAAATTATATGTGAAAAATTTCAAAATGACGGGGGGGGGAAAGAAATTTTAAAAAGTGAAAGCAGTAAAAAATTAAAAATAAATATATAATTTGAGACATAAAGAAGAATTAAATACTAAAATAAGCGACTTTTTTACGGGAAGGTGAAAAAAAAATAGGAAATCATTTATTAAAAATAAAACAGTAGAAATTCTCTATTTACTCCTTTAAAAAAAGAATTCTGCCTCATAGATTTATCGTTATGTCAGTTGGAATGCACACCATAGGATCCATATTCAAAAAATTAAATCTCCAAATTTATTATTCTTTTAAGAAACAGTTGTTGTATCTTTATCATATTTATCACATTTTTCCCCAATGGGCGAAAACAGTAAAATCTAAACTAAGGTTGAAAAATTCAAGAAATTCAATTCTTTAAAAAAATAAAATAGACTAAAAGAGCAACATATTTTTAAAAACCTATTAATCCGTAATAATTTAACACGGAACTCTCATACTCTTTTTAAAAAAATAATCCTGATACTCACCAGTAATTTATGAGATATCCATCATCCAAAGGAAACTACAAAAATTGAATATTGCGACAAAATAGCATCTAATATAAAAATGGTTAACTATTTTCTTAAAAAATATAATTGCTTAAAATTAATAGGGCTACCACAGTAAAAATAAACCAAAAAAGTAAAGATCATTTATGTAAACACTGTAGCAAATATATTACCAAACGATAAAAATCCATATAACCATATTGCAATGTTATCCCTCAGCTTGGCGAAAATTAGGAGTAATTTGGCGGGTAACGACCTAATATTAAATTAGTATCTTATACGAACACAATTGAATTTTTTACACTATATTCTTCCAAATTTATTATACTTCTGTAAAAGATGCCTGTGCCTTAACTAACCAAAACATTTTTTCTCTAAATAGTACCCAATATTTTGAAAATAATTTTACATATGAAAAAAAAAAACAATTTAGAATTTTAAAAATTGTTCTATATGTTTTTCAAAGAAATTATCCAGTAATTTTCATTAAATAATTCATTAACTATGTTTTTTGCATCATTATATGCATGCGTGTGTAAAATATTTTATATATTTATGTAATATTATTTTTAAAAAATGGTATCTATTTGAAAATATGTATTGCGAGATACTAAAATTTATATCTGAGCAACTAAAAACAAAAAGAAAAAACTTTTAAGCTAAAAAAAGGTAATTGTTGTGGTTCTGGAAAGTAACTAAAGTTTTTTATTATAGGTATACACGCAAAAAGTCTAAGCTCTACCAGAAATATTAAAAATATATAGCACAAAACAGGAGTCTAAATTTTGGTATATTACTATTTCGAGTATGCCCTGGAACCCTTAAATGCTTGAAGATTGGAAATGACATCTGACAATATTTTGTTTCTGTGTAATTAAACAAAGAAAGTTAGCAGCATATACAACCTTCAATATATAGCTCAACCATTTTTACTTAAAAATTTGTTGATCTAATCACAAAATGTACCGCTACTGAGACACATCAAAAACTGTCTATTCATTTGAAACTGTTTAGAAATAGCAAAAAACAGTTTCAATCTTATTAATACTGTACTATTGTGTGCCGATTATACGATTAAAACCTTTCTAAGCAAATACGTGGAATCTGACGTTTTTTATTTAATTAACATAACCTTACTTGGTCTTAAGAAACCGTCCACTTGGGAAGCTCACGTTTTTATTGTATCCAAACACCTTTACTCTGTCTTTGGAGACCACCCTTATTTAGGATGTTGACGCATAGCCTTACCCTGTCTTAGGAAACCGTGCTTGCTTAGGATGCTGACGCATAGCTTTACCCTGTCTTAAAAAATTGTCCTTGCTTAGGGTGCTGAAGCATAGCTGTGCCCTGTCTTAGAAAACAGTCTTTGCTTAGGATGCTGACGTACAGTTTTACCTTGTCTACAAACACCGTCTTCATTTAGGAAGCTGGAATTTTTATTGTGTTCACATAGCTTTACCCTGTCTTCGGAGACCGTTTTCATTTTGGAAGCTGACGTCCTTATTGCATCAACATCGCTTTTCTTGGTCTTCGGACATCATTTGCGAATAAATTACTGAATTATTTTGCTCTCATTTTATAAATAAAAAAATATGCTAATGTTATCTTTCAGTAAATAAAGTGTAAGGATTCGCTGCGGTTACCACGTTTGATAAAAAAAATCTTCTATGATCAGATTTCTTTTAAGAGTACGAAGAATTTCGCTGCATAATTGTTTAGTAGTTTTTGATAAAAAAAATTTCAAAGTAGTTATACTATGTTTTAAAGATTGATTATTCAGTAAGAGCAAATTGCAGATATTATTTTAAAAATTACATTTCTCCGATACGTTAATTTTTATTAGTCGAAAACGTTAAATGTTTTATAAAATTGCAAGTTTACGAGCATTTTTGAGAGACATTGCAGAGGAAGAGAAAAGAATACCACATATATAAAGGTAATCCGAACACCGAATTTTGGAATTTTGATTCTCATACATTTAAATAAATATATTAAATATTAACATATTTAGAAACTTCTTTTATTGTTGTGTTCAGTTGATGTTTAAAGTATCGTTTGAGGTAATTTTGTTTGCTTATGCAGCAAAAATATTCTACTTAATAAAGTATAAAAACAATAAATGCAATTCGATTTTTTTTTATTATAAAAGTGGGATAACACCTGCTAAATTAGTAATTTTATCCAGCTGGACTGCTTACTGTGTGTATATAAAATGCTTTTGAGAAAGGAAAATAGAATTTATAACAAGAGTAAAATTGTCCATCCGATAAAGCTAATTCGAAAAAAGAAAAGATTTATAGTTAAAAGAAATGTGGAGAATATACGTTTGAGTTCCATATAAAAATTTCTATTAAGTTCAATCAATAGTTTTCCTTTTTCATTACGCCTGAAATTACTACACAAGTACTGAGATCAGCTGCTTTTTAAAGCAGCTGATTTGAGCCGTTTTGCAAAGAGTAATTTAATGTGAGACCAAGGAATAGAAAACTGCGTTAGACTCCCGAGTCAATGATAGAGCAGGCTTATATTTTATTGGAATAGTTTCTTGTTTGCACATGAGAGCCCATTTTCCCTTTTTGATTCTAATAAGCATATAATAGAATAGAGTAATTAAAAATGAAGTTTATACTCACACATACACTCATAACATACCCATTTGGAATAGCGTATCATAGTTGTAAAATGAATAAAGAATGCATTAAAAATGTTTTAAATGATGCTGTGAAAATGATAAATTTTATAAAAGCAAGATAATTAAATTCCAGATTATTTGCTTTATTATGAGCAGAGTTATCTAGAAAATGTAGAACCCTGTTTTTACATTTAGAATTCAGTCATAACAAATGCACTATAATTATGTGAATGGGGTTGCGAAGTTTGTTTTATTTAGCAGGACTTGCTTCCTGTTCTAAAGGAAGTAAATATGTTAAATGAATATATATTTTTAAAAAATGAATGCATTGGTTTTAGGAATTAACAGCAATTATCTTTAACAGGATGATGGGCAATGTTTTGAAAAATTAACAAATTTCTAATGAGTGAATTTAAATGGAAATGAATTAATTTTAAAGGACAGTGTTCAATCGTATATAATGTTGATAATTTTTCATTTTCCAATGTATTATTTTTCAACTAAAAATATAAGAGAATATTATCTAGGAGAGAAAACTAAGTATGAATGAATAAAAACAAATTTTCGAGTACTATACTAAATCTAAAAGATTGCTTCACATAGTTATAAACATTTAAATATTTCTTTCTTTCAAATGAGGTTGCATGTGATAATTATCATTGCAGACCTAGCACATCCCCCGAGAACTGCTATCACTTTTTAGTGTGGTACCATTTTGGTGGGGATATCAATTACCACAAAGTCATTTTGACACCCAGTTTCCTCTCTGGAGTGGATCACCTGAGTTCTCATGCTGTTCAGTAGTACTAGAAATTTAACTTCAGCGAAAGCACCCAAGCCAAACAGGCATTCTGGGAATCCTTAAAAGGTTGGATAATGATACGAGATGGACGCTGTCGATTTTTTACCTCATGAAAATCCACCCACTTTAGTCGGGGTCGAACTCGCAAACTTGGGTGCAGAAAGCCCAGCGCCTAAACAACTACGCCCCCAGCCAGGGCCGATCCTAGAAGGTGTGCAGGGCGTGCACCGCACGCGGGCGGCCAAACCAAGGGGCGGTCGCTCCCAGGCCGTATATGTTCTATCAATCAAATAAAATTTCTTACTAATTTCTCAAAATAAAACTTATAATAAATCGAATAAAGATGCTGAATTTTGCACAGATACTGAAAAATCAAGTGTTGATTTCCCGATGACACAGCATAATTTTTAAAAAAAGTAGAATGTTAGTGCATGGTGTGTTGGCCGATTGTCCATAAATGTCTACTCTCATCTGATAGCAAAATTCATGGTGGAGCCGATAATATCGCATTAAAAAAGGTTTTGTTTTGTTTTTAATAGCGGCAGGCAGTGCACACACAGTGGGTAGATGTTTAATAAAGGCGTCTCGAGAGAGAGAGAGAGAGAGAGAAAAGATTTTTGCGAAAGTTGCTTTACGAAAATATTTAATACGGTTAATCTAATAATGTTTAAACTCAATATGAATTTGGCGAAATTAAAATTTTCTTTTAATAATAATCTTACAATTTAGAAAAACAAAATAGGGGAGTGAGAGAATATTAACGTCGCACTGTTCAGCTACACGAGGGCTTTTGGCGACGGATAGCATAATTTTGAACCATGGTCAAGTGACGCGAACGACACCTGAGCTAGCACCTCGTTCCACATCACACCTACGCGAGGACGTTTGAGCTCTCGATAGATTTAACGTGTATCGTGCCCCTATACCGCGGGTCTTCAGCGGTACTGGGCTCGAACTCATGACACCCTAGCCATGATCCGATACCTTGACCCTTGGCTACCGTGGCCACACAAAATAGGGAAAAGAAGTGAGAGAGGCTTTTGCCTACGGTTTTACAACGCTTATAAACAATGCTCGTTTTCCTTTTTAGTGAGTTATACCTCTATCAAAAGGTATTTCTTGTAGTTTTATTTGGTATTAAGTTATAAGAGAAAAATTCTTGCAGCTTCTTTTGACTTTTGAGTAAATGATTTTCATTACAAAGCCTGTTTGAAAAACACTTCAATATTCACATAGTATTATTAATGTTAGAGAAGTTCTTAATTTAATTGTATACTGTAGGACCTAATGGTACTTTAGTATTATGTTAAAAAATAATGCTAGTTTTATGCGGGTTTTTTTAAAAGTCCTAATTGTAACCAGATGCCATATAATCAAACAGGCGAACCAAGCGATTCACAACATAGCACTAAAACAGAAATAAAACAAAACTTATATTAAAAGCTACTCTTGATCTATATATATCTGGCCGCTTACAAGTACACTCATAGTTGGAGAATAACTTTATATAGCCCCCTTATATATAGCCCCTTACCGGGATTACTATTTTCTCTAGGTTAGCAGCAGGGGCGGCTCTAGGGCCGGGGAAACTGGACCCATGTCCGAGGCGATAAATTTTAAGGAGTCGAGGCATTTTAACCAAATTTAAAAATTACTTTTTTTTTTTTGCGAATTGGTATGAAAATATTTTTTGAAATATTATTATTTTTATTTGGAAACGCCTTCTTTAAATACCTAAAATTTTTATTTTAAACTGAATTGAAATGTCAACTACTGCTAGTAAAATTTGCGTATATAACACGACTATATATTTTTTTTAAAATAAAAATTACACTGCGTAGCGATTTGTTGTAGCAAGTATATGGGCCCCCGACCTCCGGATATAAGTACAAACGATTGTCATTTGTATATGGTATTACAGCGTTAAGGGTGACAAATATGCATAAAATAATATTTTGTTTAGAGCAGGGTGAATTGTTTAGAGCAGGGTGAATTGTTTAGAGCTGAATAATATTTTGTTTAGAGCAGAAATTTGAAGAATGCAAATTACAATTCTTCAAAATTCTGCTTTATGTAGAATTAAAAGTTATGTTTATTAAAAAGCTATTGTGTTTACTTTTCTAATTTATAAATATCTATAAAAATTTACTTGCATTTACATACCCATTTTAATATTTGACTAGTTTTTTCACATAATTTATTTTTAAATATATATTTGATTTATTTTTTTGCAATTTCCAATTATATATTTGTATCTAGCAATGTGAATCTGGTATTTCATTTCATGTATCTTATTTTCTTATTCTGTACTGTGCACGTTTAAAGTCCGTTTTTTTCATGTGTTGAACCTTGAAGAGTTCGAGGGTGGTGTGTGCGTTGAATCATGACATTTGATATGTTTTTCTTATTTTCTTCTGTAACTTTCTCATCACCCCGAGTGGGTCACAAAGGACATTCTTTCCACCCACAGGATATTTGGCGTCAGCTAACTTAAAGGGGACAGAGGCAATAAGAATTTTTGGAAGATAGCGAGCTAAAGAACATGTTTCATTTTAGTCTTGAATATTGTTATTCGAAGTTCAAACAAACACTTCTCTACCATCATCAGACTCATTTTCGAAAAAAAAAATGGCCTGCTAAAATTGGCACAATTTAATCTGTTACATTTAGCTCGTTTGAAATAGCAACAGGTATTTATGTTTTTAATTTCGAATTAATTTGTATTTTTAAGACTTAAAATAATACACAAATTCATCCTGTAAGGTGTACCTCCGAATAAGGCACAGTTAATGTTGCTACCGGTCTCTTTGAATTTGGATCTCACATCTCTTTACCTCTTACTAAGGGACGTTCAATTTAAGTAACACTGAAAAAAGCTTCTTTTTTCCTTTTTTGTAAAATTTTAAGGTTTCATTTAAATTTAAGACGTTTCTCTTTAAATAAATTAAAAATAGTGCTGTCCAAATAAATCAATGTAATTTAACAGAGGATCGAAAAAAGAAATAAAATGTTGCAACATTGCCTGTTCCGTGTTTTGATTTAGAGACAAAACAGAATATGTGTAATAAAGCGATTGCAACTCGTGGGGGCGTGTTTTCTTTGGGTTTACATAAATAAAAACGCTAGTTTAGGTGGACACATTGCACAGGCTTTCAAAAAGATCCGTACAACGAGAATTATTTTCAATAAGTTTCTGTAAGTACAAGATTTTAATGCTGATTTCAAACATTTATACAGTAATTAAACTTTTTCTATCAAGAATTTTTATTTTTCTTGAACTTCAAATTAAAAAAATCTTGTGACTAAGGTATTTATTTGTATATAATTTATTTAAAGATTAATACGTCTTGAATTTCTAATTAAAGTAATTTGTTTCGCATTAAACGACAAAATACCAAATATCTGGTCTGGTGGGTTTAAATTTCTGGTTTTAGGACATATTGTCAAACACAAGGTTCCTTATTGGAAGGTACTACTTTATTTTTACCCTATTAAGATAAAGTGTTAAGGAATATTCTATTGCATTTGCCTTCATAAAAAAGCAGACTATAAAAATAATATATTTCGTTTTAAAAAAAAGTCTTTTAAAAATATATATATATATATACGTATACATTTATGTAATAAATAAATTCACGTAAGTGCATAATGATTTTAACTGAAAGTATTATCGAGTTAAAAGAAAACAAGTAAATTTTAAGGTCAATGAAATTATTTTGTATTACGTATCCATAACTATAGTTCAGAGTAGATGGTTTGTAAAATTTCATCTTTTGATTAAATTGAAATAATATTAATAGGATGCTTATTTTTAGCGCGTTTTTCACGTAGTGTAAAAAAAGCGCTATTATAGGACGCAAATTTCGTCTTCGTTCCATATTTTGTCGTACCTTTTTCTCAGCCAATAAGCAACCGATTGACCTCGGGTTTTCGGCATTTGGTCGCATTTGTGCCCTAGATATGAGCCAAATCATATTTAAATTTAATAATTTTTAAATTTTTTAAATTTTTATTTTTAAGTATAGTACTACTTTCTGTATTGTAAAATACAACATGTGAAAAACGCGCTAAAATTACTTGGCCATGCCAATGAATTATATCTTGTTTTTCATAAGACAGCTTCCACTTCCTGAGCAAGACATGCACATTCTTCATTACTGTTCTCAGTATTTAAAAAAAGTCCTCATTTGTCTTCTTTTATTGTAATTTTTTTTTCTGAATCATGTAAGTTATTATAACACATGTATTTTTTAGATGGTTTCTCTCTCTTTTTCTTTTTATACATCAAGAAAAATTTAGTAATATTATGTTGCAAGTATAAATATATTCTTATAAGTAATTGTGTTATTGCTGATCGAAGTATCGAAAATGTATTTCCGAAAAATTCTTTCGGATTATTTAAGCATTGAAATAACTAGCCTATTATTATTAAATCAATAATAGGATAGTTATTTCAATAATATAATGCACTTTATTATTATTATAATAACCATGAAAATACTGTAAGACCCGTAAACTGCATAAGATCGGGGTGCGAATTAAAGGCAAGGCTGGAAAAAAGTTGTGGTATTAATGCGGAGCAACGAAATGTATACAATGGAGAGAAAAAAGCGATGACAACCCATCATTGAAAGAATGATAGCTAAAATAAAATTTTTAGCCAGTCAAGATTTGGCATTCAGAGAAGCAAGTACGAAGTTGAGGTAATGGTAATTTTTTAAATGCAGTTTAGATATTAGCCAAATTTGTACCAGTTATTTCAGAAAACCTTAAATATGTCAGTAAATACAAAAATAACAAAACATGTATTAAACACAGCTTAGGGCAGCATTTTGAAAATGAAATAATTACTATTTTAGCTGAATCTCTTCGTAATGAAATAACACGTATTGTCAAAAAAGCAAAATATTATACACTATAATTCTGGACTCTATAATGTCACAGAGGACGTTGGTGTTTGGGTGTTCGAGCTAAAACTAGCCATAGTTAGTTTAAACACAATTTTATTGCTACTTTTACTTAATCAACCAACACAATTAAAAGGAGAGAATGCACTAAACATTGAACCCGGAAGAGCAATTGTCTAGGATTAATTCAACTATCATATAAATAAAAGCACTTATCTGAATACTGAAACGCTCTTGACTCCTACGTTTGAATTCTCTTTAGATAACTTGTTTAACTTATAAGACCTCCGGTCGTAATCCTATTCACAATTCAATCTCAGTTCTCAACCATCATCGTCTATTCCAAAGCTAACGTTTAAATAGAAGTACACAGTTGGCTAAATCTCGTCTACTTCCCCGCGAGAAAGGTTTTCAACTGAACTTACAGTTAAAAAGAATAATTTTACCCAAGAGGATTAGTGGAAGATTCACGGACAGTAGGGTACATATTTTGAATTTTTTCTAGGCGTTTTTAGGAATACTCCACAAGAAAGGCTTTCAGATGGACACATTCTATATTGAATCCGAAATCTCTGAAAAAATTGATTTTACCAAAATAATTGACAAATTTGCTTCTCAGAAAGCCAGAAAAGTTATTTTAGAATTATTTATTATAAATAGTCTTAGTAGAAGAACTGATTTATACACTTTTCGTTTCACGAAGTTTGTGCTTTAGTACTTTTTTTATTAGATTATATTTTCTGAGTAAATACTGTGCTGTAAGTTTTGCTTTTTTAATTGCAAAATGTCTATTTTTATTTCAAACGTAATATTTTTGGGTTTTTTTATTACCTTATTAAAGTGTTTTGCCGCGATCATAGCCCATTATCTGATCAAAAAATAAAATTTTGCACTTTAAATTTTATTTGCAATTTTATTAATGTTTTACTTTTTATTCTTATACAGGTAGATGAATTTATAACTTCAATATATAAGTATTAAATAAGTAATTAAATATTTAAGTATTATAATAAGTAAGTAAATATGTAAGTATTACGATAAATAAGTAAATATGTAAGTATTGCAATAAGTAATTAAATATTTAAGTATTATAATAAGTAAATATGTAGGTATTATAATAAGTAATTAAATATATTATTAAATATAAGTATTAGTCAAAGTATGAAAAATTCTCTAGAGGGGCGGCACATTAGGTCTTCGCACGCGGGCGGCCGACACCCTAGGATCGGCCCTGGCTGACATGTGCGTTAGGCGGGCGTCTTAATTGCTACTACAGTTGGACCCCACGACGAGGTTAGCGAAGAGACACCCCCAAGGCGCTGAATTGGTCAAATCAAACAGCGTGCGCTTCCCCCGACTTCATATTACGCATTTCCGTCCCTTTTTCCGAAATCACTCCAACAAATATCCAGCAATCGAGAGTAAAGATGTTTACACATCAAAAAGTTTCTTTTTTTTGCTTTATAGTGGCACTAGCAGTGCACTGTGGATCGATGCTTAACAAAGGTGTCTCAAAAAGGATTTTTGCGAAAAGTTTCTGTAAGAAAATATATCTAATACGGTTAATCTAATAATGTTTAAATTTCAATATATGCATTAGAGGAAATTAAAAGTTTTCAGTTTAATAATAACATTACAATTAAGAAAAACAAAGTAGAGGACAGAAGTGATTTTTGCTTATGGTCTTACAGCTCGTATATACTATGCCCACTGGGGCGGCTCTATGGGCGAATAAACCGGACCCATGTCCAGGGCAGCATTTAGACCGAATTTGAAAAATATACATATATTTTCCTTGTTACGAAAGAATTTGGATGAAATCATTTTCTAAACCATTATTATTTACACTTTGGAAACGTGGAAAATTATTATTTTGTTTTAGACTGAATTGAAAAGTCGACCATTGCTAGTAAAATTTGTAAGGATTAAATCTCTTAAAAAATAGAAACTGTATTACGTAGCAATTTTTACTTTGCAAGTTTATGGGCACCCGATCTCGGGATACAGGTATACTTATCATGACAAGATTTTCACTGCACTGACATGAAAAGGATCCCGGGAAATCGTCAGGTTTCCGTACTTTTTGTATTCCCGGGAGTGGCACGGGCCTTAAATAATCCATGGAGTAGTTATTTTTTACTGGACTGTGGATAATGGCGTAACTTAGAACATTTGAGCCCCCCTGCAAAGTCAAGTTTTTGGCTCCGAGTTGGATTTTACAAAGGGTTGATACTTGGTAGCTGTCAGGCTTTGGGCCCCCTAAAGCACTGCTCCCCCCCGTGATGCAGGGGTGTACGTTACGCCACCGACTGTAGATTTCACCCTCGGCCATAAATTTTAGCTGACCTTACTGTGGCATTTTGCGATCGTTCACCCTGAACTTCCTGAACGGCGGAATTTTCGTTACCCCAGCAGTGGGGTAAGAGTGTATGTATAAGAGAAAAGATACACAAGAATTTTTTTCAGCTTGTCGTGGGAAAGAGTAAATCCTTGAAACTTTATGGCCAAATCAGTTCCTGTCTATCGAACATCGCTTCATCAACCAAAATGATTTGGTTTTCATAGGAAGCGCATTTCGTAGCCTACCAAACTGATCAAAGTTCCGAAATCTTGATTAATGTGGATAACACACACACGTAAGTACTAATACTTAAAACTATATTTTAATTAAAAAATTTTTTCCGGATATTTGTCTTTATTATGAGCTATTTAATTGAAATAGTAATTTCGAGAAGGGAATGAACCACCTAACTATTTTAGGGAGATCATTTTTAAGCAATCTCGCAACTTTTTTTATTCATTATTTTTCTTAATTTAACTTTCTCGCAAGTGAGTTTCTTACAATAATATTTATTTATATTTATGTAACATTTATATAGCTATTCCACACACAAACAAGAAATCGGTTATACAAATAAAATCTCGTAAATACAATAATTAATATTTTTAACGTACGTAATCGTTACTTCTCAGCAGCATATAAATTTTCAAGTATTTATATATATTAATATTTATCTCTTAGTATAGTGCTTCTGAAGTTGTGGGGCGTGATAACCCTACGAGGGGGGCACGAGCATATCGAAAAGTCAAAAGCAAAGGATTTAAAAAATTACAAATTTACAGAAAGGAAGCAAAACAAAATATACATTCGGACATAATAAAAAAATAAAATACACATTTACACTGATATAATAAACTTATAAATGTATCAGTACTACACAATGTATTTGATAATTAAGGTATCCGACGACTTGTGACAAATTTTTTTTTTTTTAAAAAAAGGGAGATATGGGGATTTTTTTTGTTGTTTTAGATTTGTTTATTACATTTTATGAAAAATTTGCTAAAATTAAGTAGAGAAACAGATATTATTATTACTAAAATGGGAAAAAATCGGTAAAAATTGACAAAAAAATAACATAAACGTGGCCCATTCTGTACCAAAAGTTTATAAACAATTTTTCAATTCTGATGTGTTGCTATCTTATTCATTTTTGAAATGACCTTCAAGATAAGAGATATTTTAATTTTTACAAAAAACTAGAGCACTTTATCTTATTTGTTATATAAAATTGTTTAAAAAAATAATGATTATATTCACATAGGACTGTAACTCTTGAAATAAAACGGTGATTAATAAATCGGAAGGTTAAAACACTTCTACTTTTTTACAGAACATACACAAGAAATTTCAGTTAATTATTTTCAAAATTTTTTCACCAATCGCTGGCCCCGTTTGAGCATTTAAAAAAAAAACACGTTTCGAGTAAAACGCGTTTTAAAGTATGACATATCTTGCTCAAAGTAATGACATCTTCTCTTACTACAACACTTATAGTTTTTGTTCTTGTGAACAGAAAACAATAAACTTGGTATTTTTATAAAGCTAATAAGATGGCCTAGAAAATAAAATCATAAAAACAATTTGTCCATTTTTAGCAGAATTCACAATTTTAGAGTAGTCGGATACCATTCACAATTCTAAATTAAGAACAAGTTTAAAAAATTACTAGTGATTCACATAGGCTTGTCATATACAGAATTTAATATTTATCTTGATAATTTGTACAGTTTATGATTAAAATCGTGTATTGTAACTTTAACGTC
>BMAO01006101.1:0-36511 GCA_019973975.1 Trichonephila clavata | reverse complement strand
AAATTAGTATATGGTAAAAAGAAATTATCTGATGGTAAAACTATAGGCAGTAAAGGTAGGTTAACTGATAGTTTAATTGATAAGCTTGCGCATTACTATGGTAATGCTATTCGATGCAATTCTACTAGTGTAAAGGAAATGCGGAAAGCCATTTGGGCTGTTTGGGGTCATTCTTGCAGCACCGATGATGAACCGATGCACTGGTTTTGTCCTACAAATCCAAATACATGGTGTAAGTATAATGCTGCAATTAATAATAATTTACAAAATTATAAACACAAACCCTCAGTTTCGAAAGCTGTTCGAGATGTAATTAAGCCTGTATTTGCAGACTTATCTAATCTGGCACTCCTGAAGAAATGTTTAGGAGGTAAGACACAGAATCCTAATGAAAGTTTAAATTCATTAATCTGGAAGTTTTGTCCTAAGACGATTGATTCTAGCCTTCAGATTGCAGAGATTGCTGCAAATCTAGCAACCAGCATATTTAATGATGGAAATCAAATACTTACTACTATTTTAGAGAAATTTGGCTTAAAAATTAACAAAAATGTTTGTGTGTCCCTGGCTGAACGTGACAATCATCGAATCTTTACGTCAAGAAAGAGGAGCTTAGCATCATCGTTTGAAGCTCGCAGAGCCAAAAAAATTAAAAAGAGTAAAGAAATTGAGCTGTTTGAGCAACAGGAAGGCATATCCTATGATCCTGGAGCATTTTAGCAAGTAAGTTTTAAAATTAATTTTCTCAAATTCAATTTAAAACTTTAAAGCCTTTTTTCTCAGTTTGTGTTTTTTTCACGTACGCGCATTGCGTTTCAAAAACTATCATACTTTGATGCATAAAACTTTACAGAATTATAAACTCTATCATAATCTTTAAATACTAGTTATTTATAGTATTACATATTTGTAATTTTTTGAAAAATTTCAAAAAAAATTAAATTTTTAAAAAAAAATTTTTTAAATGTACTTTATTTTTTAAAAATATTATTTTTTATTCTATTTATATAAAATCGCTACCATGTCATAAGGATATATTTGACTTTAAAAATCAACTTATTGCTAGTAATTAGAATTATTATTTCAGAAAATATCATGAGCGTCGTAAAACTTACTATTTGTTTCTTACAAAAAATTTTCTTATATTTATGTGCTTATTATTTTTAAAATTATGATTATATTTTAGATATTTTATACTTTTTTGAAACTTTATTCCTTTATAAAAATGTGTAAAAGAATCAAATTGTTTCATTTTAACCTCAAAGAATTATTTCTAGTCGAAAATTGTTCATATTTTGTGCTCTCGAAACATTTTAACACCCCTGAGACCCCTTAACTTAGAGGACGATCTAATATATGCACCTAGAAGTCCCACTGAAACTGACCAAAATTATGTTAAGTAGAAAAACACAGATGCTTGCAATTCTTTTTGCTGTGAAAAAGTATCATAATTTTGTGTATGGGGAAAAAAATTCACCATTCAAACTGATAATAAGCCACTCACCAGTATTATAAATAAACCTACATGTAATATTTCTACTAGATTACAAATAATCTTTTTAAAATTATTAAAATATCAATTTGAAATTGTTTATTCAAAAAGAGCTGAAATGTATTTAGCAGATACACTTTCCAGGGCATACCTTCAGAGGTAAATGATGATCCAGATATGTTACGTGTTGTTCATACATTTTAAGAGCTCGCTATGAGTGAACGTAGAATTACCCAATTTAAAATTGCTATTCATCCAGATCCTGAAATGAATAGTGTGTATGATTATTGTATGAAAATGTTGTCTGATTATATTAAAAGAGTGCCTGCTAATGTGAAGCAGTACCTTAAATTAAAAAATTATTTGTATATTGAATTTGGATTATTATTTAAAGACTAAAATTGTTGTAACTTTTATTTTGAGAAATGTTATGTTTAATGTGATACTTCATGAGGGTCATTTTGGTATTGAAAAAAAAGTAAAGATAGGACAAAAGAGGTCATGTTTTGGCCAGGAATGTCTACAAAGTATTGAGAAAATGGTATCTGAGTGTGAGGTGTGTCAGAAATTTCAAAAGGCTAATGTTAAAGACTTCTATTATCTCACGAAATTTCCAAAAAACCTTTTGGAAAAATAGGAGTTTACAGTATAAAAGAGGTTGATTATTTAATCATCATATGTTACTTTTTCAAAACGGATTGAAATAAAAGGCTTTAGAATAAAACAGTAACTGAAATTGATAAGCTGTTAAAAGTTTATTTTTCTCGTTATGGAGTTCCTAAAGAAATTTTAGTGACAATGTACCCTTCAACAGTTATAAGAGTAAGGAATTTGCAAAGGAATGGGGTTTTTAATGCAATTTTGTAGTCCGAGATATCCTAAAAGTAATGGATTAGTTAAGAAAGCAGTGGGAATTGCAAAGACAAAAATAAAAAAAGCTGACTATAGTGATAGAGATCGGATTGTAAGGTTAATGTACTTTAGGAATACCCTTATTTCAGGATTATATTCATCCCTAGTACAGCTTCAATTTGGTCATAGGTTAAAAAACTAAGCTTCCCGTCCATTCAAAATTATTAAATGCAGAGCTATTTACTAATTTAACAGAAAAAAAGCAGAAAACTCAAAAACTGTACTATGATTGAGTCTCGACCATTTTAGATCAATTCCGCAGTGGTGATGACGTAACCATGTATGACTTTAGCACTAAAACATGGACACCTGCAAAAATGAATTTCTAGGAGTAAAATTCCTCGATCATACATTGTTCAGAATTCAACAGGTAAAACATTTGTTAGGAATCGTATGCATCTGAGACCCTCAAACATTCCACTTAAGATGAATAAACAAATACATTTAGAAATGCCAGAAACGTGTGAAACTCAACCTGTATTACCTAATGTATCACAGATGCCAGATGCACCACAAATACAAGTGTCGAAAACTCAAACAGGTTTGGACGACTCATTAAAAACCAAAATTTCTTAATGACTACATATGTAATTCAGTATCTTCAAAGGAAGTGTCACATACCTGTTATAATAATTGATTTATTTTGTATTGTAATATAACTGTCTTTATACTGTAACTTTAACTGAAGAGTATGAACTGAACTGAATCATGTATATGTTTGTTTTGGTTCTGTATGTAGATGGTACTAAACTCGTTCATGTAATTCTTAAAAGTAAAAGTTATGCAGACATAAATAGTTCTTAAAACAAAATAAGATTCTTAGTGAATTATTAAAGAAAATGACAATCGCTTGATTACTAGTGACTAACTAGCTAAATTTATTTCTCTTCCACTGATTCAACAATCCTTTAGCGCAGATCACTGACATTTTCGGATGGTTTAAAAGAAGTTAGAAGGCAAACACACACTTCGAACAATCAATTTATTAAAGTATTACCCGAAATGTGTTCCGTTTTATTTTTGAACTTATCTTGTGTTACACACTTAAGATCGAGTCTTTCAAAAAATAAAGTTTTTATTAAAATAAATTCAAATAATTTGTAATGAATAGAAAAGTATTAAGTGTGGTACCATTCTGTAATCTTAACTAACTGCGTCATCTTTTTAAAATAATTTGCTTAAGGTTGTAGGGACGTCTTAGGACTTCTTCGAGCCCTGGACCCCTATGCAAAAGTAGGCTTTATCAATGAGCCTTAAAAGTAGTTAGTATATAGTTTTCCTTGTCAAATACTGGTACAAAGGATAGCCTGAACTGATAGCCAAATCGACTCGGCATTTGTGCCTAGGTTTTCATCTATATTTTGACTAAATGCATGATAGTGCTGTATGGGGACAAGCCTAGACATAGTCATCACTGATAACACAGTCTTATCATTGTTGCCAGCTGGCATATAGTTCGAAATTCGCAGTTTTTCTGAGATTTTGTCTGGAAATATTATTTGACGATTAAAATTATTCGGATCATGCTCTCATTCAGGTCGAGTCGAGAAATAGACGAAGCCCCTACTGAAGCTGAGGCACTGGGCCCAGTTGGCTCCTACAGTAAGACGTCTCTGGTATAGTGCACAATACTTTTCTTTTTAAGGAGTCAAAGTTAGATGACCGTTTTCTAAAACCACGTTTATTTTAACTAAAGTCAAGAAGATCGCGTTAGTGAAAATACTACAATGAAATTTAGGACCACAGCATCTAATAATGTGGTAGAGAGTGTCAGCGCAGGTGTTTTTAAAATGAATATGTTTCGAAAATAAAAAAAAATGGCTACGATTGTTATGAATAGAAAATTAAGAGTGTTGTACCATTATGGAACCTTAACAAAACGGGCCATCTTTTGAGGAATTTTCCTGGGGTTGTGTGCAATATATACAGTGGTGGCCAAAAAAGTGGACACTTTAAAGTTGTTACGTTGCTTTAAATGCAAAATCTTTCATGCTATTTTAAAGAAAATTTAATTCTGAATCCAATATAAAAAACAAAATGTTAATATTTGCGACGCAAAAAAATGTTATGCTGCATTAACTATCGATATACATTAAAAAATTGATGATATATAGAAGTGATTTATCAACGCTGATTGGGGTAGCCTTTATTTTCTATTATAGCTTCAGATCGATGTTTCATTGAGCTGAAAATAGTCTTAAGCTCTTTCTTTGGTGTTACATGATCCCAGGAAAGAATTATATCGTCAATGTTTTTATTTCCTGAGTACCTCATTTCGACAAGAGTTTTAAAACGGTGCTGCAAGTTTTCAATAGCGTTGAGATCAGAACTGTTTCCTAGCCAGGACAACAACGATATTTTGTTAAGAAGCAATGACATCAAATAAATCAGTCGATTGGACACCTAGAAAGAAATTTTTTACGAGAAAGTGGTCTTTCCTATGTTAAATTGCAAGTAAGGTTGGTGGCTCAGTGACTACATCTGGAAACAAACTGAAAGTTTTGTTTAAGATGTCAGGAGACAAATTTAATTAAAAATAATGCAGGAAAAGGCCGAAAAAGGTGCACCTTATCTGTTAATGACAGAAGAACAAAAATACTATGTCTCCAATACAAAAGAACGTTATCAACGGCCTCAGAAGTGATTTGAATGGTGCTGGTGTTTCTGTCAGTTTAAAAACTATCAGAAGAAGATTAGCAGTTGTTCGACTAAGAGGTAGAATCCCACGAAAAAAAAAAGCATTATCTCAATTTACAGCAGCGCTAAAAAAGACTACAGTGGTCAAAGGAACACATTAATTGGACAAATGATTAGTTGTCACAAGTTATATGGAGGGATTAAACTAAGAAATCGTTATTCGGTAGTGATGGCCGAAAATATCTAAGACGTAGAATAGGAGAAATGCTAAACCCTAGTGAATCCAGGAGACTGTGAAGTATCGACATATTTTTGTGATTTGGTCATGTATATAAGCGGATGGTATCGGTCGTCTTCATATCATTGAGGGGACACAGTGTCAGAAAATGCAATGTAACCATTCTAGAATACAAAATTCTACCTTCCATCAGGGTTCTATTTACTAACAATACTTCATTTATTTTTCAGTGAAATTCTGCTCCATGCCACACAGTAAAGTAATCGAAAGACTAGTATCGTTCTAAGATAATTGAGTTATTGTCCTGGCCAGGAAACAGTCCTGACTTCAATCCTATCGAAAACTCGAGGCACCGTTTGAAAACTCTTGTCCGAATGAAGTACCCATGAAAAAAAAGGAACTAATTGAGGATATAGTTGTTTCCTGGGATCATGTAATAACAAAGGAAGAGCTTAAGAATATTTATAGCTCAATGAAACATCGATCTGAATCTGTAATAAAAAATAAAGGCTACCCCTCAGAGCACTGATAACTCACTACTATCATCAGAATCTAATGTACATCGATAGTTATTGCAACATAACTTTTGTCACATTGCAAATATTTACAATTTGTTTTTTTTATTGAATTTTGGAATTAAATTTTCTTTAAAGTGATAAAAAAGACTTTGCATTATGTGCTACGTAACATTTTCTATAAATATACAAACTTGAAAAACATAACTTTAAAAAGTTTCCATATTTGGCTACTACTGTATGTGTGTGTGTGAAAGGCGCAGGGAGGGCAGAATTGCATGCGCCCTTACACGTGACTCAGCTCGCTTCCCAGGGAAGCGAGTGGCGATTCGGAGACCCAACCAAGAAGAAGGGAAACCGACGTGAAAGTATACTCAAGATGAACTTAATTCACATAGCAACGACGCGCGTTTTTATGTTGAACTTAGAATAGTATTTGTGTGCCCCTTTTTGTAGATACTGTTAGAATAAAGTTTTGTTTGTTAGCTCTTAGTGTCTTTACAGGCTAACGAAATAAACTCATTACCAATAATCAAAACAGTTTTGGGCAGTCGGCCTCAGAAACTTTGGTCAGTGAATAACTCTTAGAAAGTGAAATATTTTCAAGCAGTAAAAAAGGAGACTGAACCAAGAAAATTTTTGGATAAACTTGGATAGACCGGTGCTTAAATAAAAAAAAAAAAAACGGATACGCTGCGTCAACAATCTGGTAAATTCATTCCAATTTATCTAGTATTGTGAACAATTACATGTACGATGGTCTGTCTACAAGGAATTCCTGCGATAGCTAAAATTTCCTAAAAACGGCCCCTTGTTCAACAGTTCAACTTTATAAAATTACATATGACGATCCTTATGACAAATCTTCTAAAAAAAAGTTGAAATTTTTCTTTCTTTCCGGAACATCATGATTTTGGAACATGCAAAAAAAAAGATTTAATTAAGACGAAACTAATTACTGTGTGTATGTACTCTGTTGGGTCTTATTTGTGCCGGAAATTTGAGAGAGCTAAACGACAAAGTATTTCAAAATCTTACAGATCTTACAGCTTTAAAAAATTCTTTTGCGGCAGATTTAACGGACTACGAGGAAACAGATTCTTCGCCTTTTTCGCGGGAACATATCTTTGTTACTACGCAGACTGGACCCTTTCGGTTTTCAACAGAGGTTGTTGAACCTTCCCTTTCACCTACCGTACCCCCTTGTCCTTACTGAGGGAAGCCACAACCGCAGAATTTATGACGATAGTTCGTTTCTGCTAGAGAAATCTTCTTGATGATGCGTCCTTTTACAGGAAAGGATAATTATTTTGATCACTCCTTTTCCAGTGATGTGGAAGAAAATTTTATTTTACCCCACACGTATAAGAATTGCAAAAAATTATTTGTATCTAACGCTTAACCAAGGTCCTGCAAAGACTTTAGTTCAAACTCTACATAATATCCTTACATATACTTCTCTAAAAAATGCATTAAATGAAGAATTTGCGGATTTATCTAGTTCTTACGACCTTCATAAAGAAATACAGAAATGTAGATTGCGTCCTGTAGAATCTTTGTTCGAATATTTTTTAGCCATGAGAGAAATTGCTTTAAAAGGACTCTTTCTTATGGACGACCATTCTATTATTAAGCATTGGATCAATGGTATCCCCATTCTAAACATAACAAATTAATATTGAACGCATGTAAAGGTATCTCAGAATTTAAAGAAAAATTAAAAATATATGAAAACGTTTTTATGCAAAATAATTGTTATAGTTTTGATAATAGTAATAAACGCACAAATGTAAAACAATATGATTTTTCTACAGCTTATAAAAATGATACGTGTTCCGATAATAAATTTCAAAACAAAAGGTAAATTTAATGCTACTGTTAATGAGGTGATTTTCGGGTTTATTGGCGCAAGAGCCGATTTTTCGGCTATACTGCGCCAAACATTTGTTTTAATATCTGTGGTCTAGACGGGAAGAGAGAAAGAAAGAATGAATTGAATGACAAGAAAGAGGGTCGAAAATAGAGAAGGATCACTAGGGTACCCTGGGTTCGTGAAGCCCGTGTTTACCAAAGACAGTAAACCCCTTGGAAAAAGGAAAAGATCACTGGGGCACCTCGGGATTGTGACACCCGTACTCACCTATAGAAGGTGAGCCCCATGAGGGGCTACTGTTAATAAGAGTGATGTACGCATACATTATTATAATTTTGGACTATCTAATCTTACACATCAAATGAATGTTATTATAAAAATATAGGCTTAAAACGGAGGTTTCCAAACTTTTTGTCTCATAGACCTCTAGCCATGTTTTTCGATTTTGCGTAAGCCCTTGCTTACCTAATAATGAAATTTTGCAAATTTATCAACTCAGATGTCTTTTTGACACTTGATATAGAGCTCTACTTACTTGAAAGATTTAGAAGTAAAAGTACATTGCTTAAAACTTCAGAAACACATTAATTAAATTAAAACTTAATTTAATACATAAAATAATTGATCAACAAACAAATGTTTGTAATGGGAGGGATGAATCTCGTGCTTCAATAACAATTTTTCAATATTTGGCATCAATCCTGTCAGGTTTAACCTTAAATCTCCTCAGTAGTGTGTCCAGTCTTTTTCTTTCGTTCTTTTTATTTTAGAGATTGGTAACCGAGTTGAAACTCCTTCTCACTAGGGAAAGTAATTAAAAACTTTCTCACAATACTTCATAATTCAGGATAAATTACAGATTTGTTTTTTAAAGCCAAAATAACTGATTTCCGTTTCCAAACTTTACTTTAAGATCTCCGTTACTGCCTATTCCGAATCAATTCCTCTTGTAATATGACTTCTTTTTAAATGCGACCATATGAATTCATTGTCTATTCTGGTAATAACCATAGCCACAGCATTCTCAAACCTTGTCTCCAAATCTGAATAAAGGGCATTTAAATTTTGAACGTAGGTTAAAACGTCACTTTTCCTGGCAAATTGTCTGTGGCTATTTGAGAAACTGGGAAAATTCACGAAGCCCAATATTTTACACCTTTAGCTTAATTTTGGCAATGAAATGATGGTCCTTTTTTTTAATAAAATTAAAATGCTGTCACCTTGTAACTGCAAATTAACCTCATTAAATTTAGTAAATAAATCTCCTAAACTGGTAAAGTTTGGTTTTCATTTTAATAAATTTTCTTTTAAAATTTAAGTCAAGATCTGGTTTAATGAGAGTCGCTATCGTAGACCCTTATAATCTTATGCCCCCCCCGCAGTTATTTTTTTCGGTGACGTGGACCCCTTACAGGTCGTCATAAGCTCCTGGGGGTCTATATAGTCTACTTTGGGAATCACTGATTAAAACTGTTTTCAATGTAATGAATTTGGACATAAAATCTCTCAATGTGTGGCAAATAAATCCGATGTTAAAAATGAAGTTGTTAATAAAATCATTTCCTCAACAGAAATGCGTAAAACTGTCAAAATTTATTATAATTTTGATACTCTTATATATACAGGTTGTTGGTTCTATAACTTTAATACGCGAAAGTGTTTATCAAATTCTTGGAAGACTGACGTTAAATTTCACGAAAATAAAATTAAATACTTTTGGTAAAAGTGAAATTAAGTCTCTCGGATCCTTTAAATCTACAATCGATATCAAAGTTTACAAATTTAAGACGGACATATATGTTTTTGACAATTCGCAAACAACTATTGATGTAATATATGATTGGTATGGATATCTTAAAACAAACGGAATTTATAATTAGTGCAAATGGCATAGAATTAATACCTAAAAAAGATAACTTTTTAAATTTAATTAATGTTTCGAAGCCAGATAACCAATCGGAATTAAAAGATAACGCCCTAGAAGTATTGCAGTTAAAATAAAAAACGAAGATAAACGCAAAAAATTATCATCAGGAAAATAGTACCAGCCCTAAAAGTGTTACGATGATCAACATCAAATTTACAGAAAAATTATAATTTGTTTACATTTGAGTTTTGTGCGTTATTCTAATAATCAATTTAATTGCTATTTTCACATTATGTTTTCCTCCGTACAAAAAAAATTTTTTTTTTGTACTTCAAGTAAAATATTAAAAGTATTTTTTCATAGTTTTAAATTTTATTTCATCAGTAAAATTATTTTAATAGCAAATATTTCAGTTTTTCAAAAACTTTTTTTTTGAAGGTGTATAGATATCTTAAGATAAACTGTGTGTGTGAAAAAAAATTTCTTCCCCTTTTTATAGCTTTTTTTTAGAATAGCTTGAGCAGCAATAACCCAGTCCAAAGAATAACGACACTTGTAGGGATTCATAATAAGCAACGCACTTCTTTTTTTGTACTTTTCTGGGGTTTTTTTCAGGCTCTAATGCTTTCAATAACCTGCATCCAAAATCGATGACGCGCCAAAACAATCCTGATTTTTTTGTCGCTGAGGACGGCTCCACTTCAAGATGCCTGAGTGTGAAGGGCCCAGGGTGGGCAGCACAGCATGCGCCCTCACACGTGACTCAGCTCATTTCGCAGGGAGGTGATCTGGAGACCCAGCCCAGAAGGAAAACAACGTGAAATAATACTCAAGATAAATTTTAGTCACTTGGCAACGACACGCGTTTAAATGTTTAACTTAGAATAGTATTTGTGTAATTGTGTTGTCCACTTTTTGTATACTGTTAGAATAAACAGTTTCGATTGTTAGCTCTTAGACTTTACTGGCTAACGAAATAAACCCATTATCCACTATCATAACATTATTACAATATTTTAAAAGACTTGATGAAATTTAATTATCATTCTAAACCAGTGCTTACTTATTAAAGATGTAAAAAAAGATTTATGATTTACAAAAGAATTTTGTCATTGTTTACATAGACAAAGTACCTGGTAATTATGCTATAATTTGTAAATATTTTTATAATATGATTAATGAACATTTTTTAAACAATGAATCTTTTAAAAGATTGGACTTGTCAGATAAAGAAATAATCGAATTATTGCTATATATAGAAAATTTGGTGTTTCCATTCATAAGATTAAGTTTATATATATATTTTTAACACCTAAATTCCATAAAAATCCTGTTAAATTTAAAACAGCAACAAATGGTTTTAAAACTTATATCACTACTCCAGGTAAAATGCTGCATATTATACAAAACCTCATCAATAAGCAATGAAATAAAGCTATAATTAAAAAAGTAAATATATTATAGATTTTTTCAAAAATAAAAATATTTATTCAATTTATAGTTATGGCTTTGAAGATCTTTTTAATTCCATTGATATCAATGATATAATTAGGGTGATTTTAGATAATCATAGTAATTATAATCTTAATATTAATTTACAAAAATTTAGAACTCTAATAGATTTAGTCTTAAAAGAAAACTACATTAATTTTAATGGTTCTCTCTACAAAAAAACCAAAGGTTTGCCTCAAGGTGGACCTGCTAGCAATAGTTTGGTTAATTTATATTTACACTTGTACGAAAACAATTATATTATTAATAATGATTATTACATATTTAGATACATAGATGACCTAATTACTTTTGGTAAAAATAATAATTTAAACCTCAATATTACTTTTTATCCGAATTATTTAAAGCTAATTAAAATTAATAGTAATCCAGTTAAAACTAATTACTTGGATGTATCACTGTGTATTAAGGACTATAAATTACATAGCAATATTTATGATAAAAGAGATGATTTTAATTTTAACATTCTTAAAGTGCCTTACTGGAATCCCAATCTATCAATATATATATAGAAATATTATTTTCAATTATATTTATTGTAATAACGTATTAGTTAGTGATAAATTTAATATATATTTAAATTTTAATAACTTTATTAAACATTGTATGGAACATGGATACCCTCCTAAATTTATAAAAAGTTACCCAACAGTTAAGTAAAAATATGTTAGTTGCACAGTTTATCGATAGATGGCGCCTCAAGCTAAGTAAATTAACAATATTATATTTTCTTAAAAATTAATTGTTTATGTCTGGGTGGTACTTTTATTTTCTATAAATTTTAAAACAAAATAGAGTTTTCAAATGTATATATAGTATTAATGTTATTTTATCAAAACTTAATAATTTTATGCGTTACTGTTATTGTCCATTGCCCGGGAAGATGTTTTGCAGTATTCACGTGGTAAGTCTTAATCTAATAGTTTTAACTTTGATTTTAAAATATTTTAGTAATTATTACAGGCTATAATATTATCGTTTTACATTAATAGATTATGGTTTTATTTATAATAATAGTTTAAACTTCTCTAGAAAAATTTCTTGCTTTCCCTACGGCATAGAGTATTGGCAAACTCAAGTGAAGATTGGTTGGCCGAAAAATATTGGTTTGCTCTAGTATTTCTGTGGCTAAAACTATTCTATCATGACTATAGCTATCTTAGGTATATAATTATTTTTGTAATGTATATATATTATGGAAAGAGTCAGATGACACTTTCACAAAGCCCGACTTGCGATTATGGAACGGCTATGGAAGATATTAAAAGAAATCCATTTTTTCCAAAATTTTGAAATTTGTCGCGTCACAGTACTTAATGATGTGAGATGGAGGGTGTCAATTTTCCGCATTTTCAAAAATATACTAGTCACTGTTGAATCAAGTGACATGGAACTTTTATTTTTCCCAGAACTGATACTGGCTCCCTTTCATCCTGTGCCCATTTATCGTTTTGAGTTTCGATACATCCTGTACAGGAATCATGTTAAATTTCGTACGGTTACAATTGGCATTAAAACCTGTACTACTTCCGTAAATTTTTACAAAATTTTATCAACCATCTAAATACTAGATATAGATAGAAATAGATTTTATTAATTCTTTACAAAATAAAGGTGTTTATTCTGTTCGTTATAATTTTAGGATTTAACAAGACATATCATAAATTCGTTAAAATAATTCCACAATAATAATCTAAATAATGTTATAAATTTTCTCAAATTTGAAATTCTCACTCAATTTGTATTAAAATACATTAATTTTAATGGTAATCTGTATAAACAAATCAAATGTTTACCTCAAATGGATCTGCTAGATATACAATTAATGTTAAATCCTTAATTTATATTTTTAGATAATCTAATTGTTTTATGTAAAAATAGTGAATTCACTAATATTAAATTTTACCCAAGATATTTAAACTTCATTAAAATTAACAGTGACCCTCTAAAAACAGGATTACCTTAATTTAACTATGTCTGTTCAAGGTAAAAAATTAAAAAGTAATATTTTTGATAAAATATATACCTTTGCACCTTTTTGGAATCCTAATATTAATATTTCTATTTATAGGAATATTTTTTTAAGGCTTAACAATACAAACGTAATTTTTCAATTTAAAAAGTATATTAAAAAATTTCAGATAAAGTTCAAGATTAATAACCGTAAAATCCGGCGTATTACGCGCACCTATACTTTCAAACTGCAATTTTTGGTTTTTAGATATATTCGCAGTATAACGGGAATACCCATTTTTTACGAGGAAATCTTAAATGAACGTGTGCAATGCGCTCATTCACATTCGATGTATTATTCCAAGCTTTAGAAAAAAAATATTATACTTCTAGAATTACGACCCTTATAGTTCGTAAATAATGTCATTTCTTTTTTTTAAAAAAAAAACAGTACTTTGGTGTATGTAGAAGTCTAATTTTTCTCTATGCTCACTTTTTTTTATTATTTTTAAAGCTCTCATTTTGATAACCGGCGTATAACGCGCACCCGTAAATTTCGATCTTATTTTTTGAGTTAAAAGTGCGCGTTATACGCTGATCTTACGGTACTTGTTTTTTAAAAATATTCTTTTATGTATGTTCAAATTTCTTTCCATATTTTCTCTATTCAGTTCAATACATTTTTCCAAATAAAAGCTTCTGTTATATTTTTCATTTCTGCATACATTTTATAAGGCCCCAGATAAATATTTCTTTATAAATTTTATTTTACTAAAAACATTCTTTCCTTTCAGTCATTTTTAATTAGTTTCTTTTTTTTGGATATAATTTTTTTTTTTACCAATTTTTCCTTGTGTGCGATATTGTTATGGCAGAATTTCAGTTAGATATTCTGTTATATTGTGTTTTTTAAAATTTTACTATTTCATTTAGGTATTTAATTTCCTGGCTTAATTATATAATTAATTTTTTTAACTTGGTTTTTGGCATTGATACGTAATTCATAGCTTTAGAAATGTTTTAATATTATGTTTATAATGTTTAGTATTTATAGAATCATTTTTAATCTGCTTTCTCTTCTTTGCAGCTAATAGTATAAATAAATATAGAGTTGCGTTGGCAAACTTTAAAATTATGTTTAACCCAACAATAGAGTGACTATCTAATTTTTGACCTATACTGTTCTGTTATATTTCTAATTATAACTTTGCTTTACTATATTTATCGCAGTTCAGCATTGATTAAAAACATACATTACCGACTTTTGTTAAAGGACTGTACTAAGAGTTTACAATATATGAAGTATTCTGAGAAAAATTTATATATTTATTGGCTCAATTAAACATTAAACTGTTTTAACCCGTAAAAAAATATTTTTAAAATCATCTTTTATTTTTAAAATAAAAAAATTTATAAAACAAATATCGCACTACAGGAAATCAGACATTTATCTAGTTTATGTCTGTTTGAAGATGCTTGAAATAATTATTTTGCATGGTTTTAAAAAATCATGATATACAGAAATACTAGATACTCGTATAAAGTTGTTCAATATCTTTATTATAGTAATTCAATAGAAATCACATGGTGAAAATGGAAAGAAAAGACTGCCACTTTTCAACATGTTATATCTAAATGTAGTCTTTGCACACAAATTGCAAATAAAAAAACCCAGTTCAGTCCACTTTCAAAAACTTCAAAAAATGAAAAAGAAAATAGACTTAGCAGATGTTTTAATAATTATTGATCTATAGATTAAATTGCCTTCCTTTAGTTAGCAAAAATAAAATAAAAATATGAAACAAAAGTTTAAAATTGCTTTGAATTAACTATTCAATTAGGATTTAAATTCATAGTAATATCAAAAAGACATTGTTTCTCACACATGTACAAAAAGTAATATTTACTCATCTAAAACTCAGGGATGTCTTAAAATTTCTTGATGCCCTGGGTACCTATATTAATGTAAGCCCATGCCTTAAGACATCCCTGCTAAAACTATTGCCATTCCTCTGAATTCTTTTTTAAAAAAATGCGATATTTGAAAACAAACTGCAAATTAATTAGCTTGCAGTATTTCCTGCATCCTTCCTTAAAGAAATCGACTTATGATAATTCATCATATTTTTGATACTCATAAAATTCTACAGGTTGCATTAATATTATGCCAATACTTTTTGGCAACTTTTCTTTTTGTATCTTTACCATGTCATGCTTAACCAAACTATATAAAAAAATTTTCATGATAAAAAAAAAAGAAATAAATGAATAATTGCACACAATAAAGAAAATTTTTTTTGAATAGAATCACTTAATTTCAAAGTTAAGCCATATGTACAAACTAAAAATATTTACAAAATAAATTCAAAATTACAAGAAAAAAATGTGTGTGTGTGTTTAATGTTAAAGTTTAAATCTATTGGATTATATAGGTTACATAAAAATAACCATGGAAGCACAGAAATAAATTCTCAAAATGTAATTAAGTTTTTGAATAAACACTTAATAGTTGTTGATCTCATTTAGATTTTAAACCAAAAAAGTAACATTTTTTCCCTTTTACTCTTATGTATTAAAGTCACCACAGCAAAATTTATGCAATGCAAATCACACCATATCATAACAGCAAAAGAAAACAAAGAAGGGTTCAACATTAAAAGTATGATATGTAATTTATTTTGCAAATGATATCATGGCGTAATTCACATGACACAAATTTGGCTGCAGTGATGTTAATATGCACCTTTTCTCCTATGATGAATATCCATCTGTAGAATTATAAATTCCACAGACGTCTTTTCACTGTTCATTTTCTTATAGAGACCATAAAGTACAAGAAAAAAAAATTCAGAAAAAGAATTTTCCCTTAGTAAATGCATTGCATCTTAGAAACAAATCCCCCCCTCCCATCTTTAATGGGATGGCTAGTAAGAAGAACTACATTGGCAGAATAACTAAAATAGCAATTAAACTATGCATATGGTATATCATGGCGAACGTTAAAAATCTGTTGTGTAGTTGCTTGCAACTGCATGCAGTCGTATTCTATTATTACGAATTCTAGTTCGGGAGAACGAGATGTATACAAATGAAGAATACTGCGAAATGGTACTGTTTTATGGTCAGTGTAATCAAAATAAGAGAGAGGCGGCAAGACTTTATGCCATTAAATTTCCCACTCGAAGACATCCATCTTATTGTACAATTGCCTGTACTGCTCAACGCGTGTATAAAACTGGGAGTTGTCATAGACGTATTCCCTTGTCTCGTGCCACACCTTCAAGCTTGCGGATACCCACTGAGAATGTTCTAGGATATGCCCAAGCTCATCTTGAAAGTAGTGTCCGGGATATTAGCAAGGCTTAATCCTACTCAAAATCGATGGTGTGGAACATATTACATATGTATGGTGCATATCCTTATCATCCAGTCCTTGCGCAGGAACTAATGCCCGGAGACCAGGAGCATCGTTTTGATTTTTGCAATTTCGTGTTAAACACACTGGGTGAAAATCCAGATTTTTTGAATGAAGTTTTGTGGTCGGATAAATGCCAGTACTTGAGGCAAGGCACTATTAATACACAGAATACACATTATTGGTCCCCCCAAAACCCACATCTAATACGACTGAATCACCACCCAGTGCATTGGTCCGTGAATGTGTGGTGTGGAATATGGAAGGGCACTTTAATTGGCCCAATGTATTTTGATGGACCTTTAAGATCAGAATCATACACAGATATTTATCTTGACCATTAGCCGATTTTTTAGAAGATGAAGTTTCCTTACGGATCACACTTGTGGTACCAGCATGACCATCTGTACACAAATCTGTGTAACCATGTACATTATTGGCGCAAACATTTGACATTCTAACAATTGGCTACGGCGGTCAACAGGAGTGGCCCCGCGATCACCCAACCTAAGTCCTCTGGATTTCTTTCTCCGGGGCTTCCTAAAAAGAAAAGTGTACGAACATGAATTCACGAGTAAATCCGATTTACTCAATCAAATTAGCATAGCATGCAGGTCTGTGACACCAACTATGTTGCAGAAGCTACAGGCAGAGTTTCTGACACTGGTTCGGTACTGCATTTCTGCGGAAGGCAGTCATTTCGAACATTGTTTAAGTTAATTTGGTCATTCTGATATAATAAAGCCCCTGATTTATGAATGGCACATCATTCCCCTTTATGCCATAATTTGAACGGCAAATCCTGTGTTATTTTGCTGCTATTTCTTAGAACACGCTGTTTTAATCTTTTCGGGACAGGTTGTATTTCTTTAATTTAATTTTTATTGTTTGCCATACAGCAATACAAATGGTCGATCTATGATCTTTACTATGATGTTTTAATATTACTATGATGCATTTCTTTTGCTCTTTCTGTAGATAGTGAATTACTGTTGTCTAAACTCAATTTATATATGACCCCCTTTTCTGAGCAATTCAGATGCTTCAACTTTAGGTGGGCATAACTCGGTCAGTTGTTATCGTAATAAAATAAAACTTATTGTGTTTACTTGGTTTTTGTGCATTGCATCTTTTTCTAAATACAAGTGATAGGACCTGAAAAGCGAATAAAAATTAAATTTTTGTAATTTTTTTGTAAATGGGTTTTTTTGTTCGAAAAGCATGTAAAAACATTCCTTACCCTTTTTAAAACATTTTTCAAATTGGAAGTGCATATCTAAACCAAACGGTTCGGAAATTAGCTATTGGTTCACATTAAGGCTGGACACCCTGTATATAATTCAACAAATTCATTCATCACATTTTTCAGTCATCATTCATTTAAATTTTAATTGATTTTATTTTGTAGAAATAAATTCTTTTACCATAGTCTCATACAAGTATCAATGGCTTTAGAATATGAATCATCACAAATTTCATGAATGTTCCGAAAACATGAAACATTTAATCTATAATTTTTAAGAGCTTATCAGGTTTATTCTGCTTATTTATAATGATCAATGTTTATTAAAGGGAGAAAATATACGTTTAATTTAAAAAATCCAAAGTTTACAACCCCTGAAGTTTTCAAATAGAAATTTTTAAGAAACCTGACTGAAATCTAAGAAATGTAACAGAAAATCTTGCTTTATAATTATAAAATGACTTTGCATTATTAATTAAAAATTATATCAAAAAATATAAAGTAGTCCTTATATTAGTCTAGCAAATTATGAAGGAAAATGCTTAGTAACATTGAACTATTTAATCTTGCATTTCAGTCCTCAGCCACAAATTGCATTTTGACTTGCTAAGATTCTATTTTGTTCATTTGTTTTCATCCAACAGACTCTACATTTTACTTTGATTGGCAATATATTTAATATATTAAGTTTCCTCTAATTTTGTCTTTTAATAGTGTGTGTTTGCACATATATATATTGAACCGACAAAAGGTACGGAATAAGTAACTCAAGGACTACTTGTGGTGGATGTCATAATTTTGAACCATGGTCAAGTGACAAGGACAGCAGCTGAGCTGGTACCCCAGGTTCCAAACTTCCACACACATAAAAACTTAGACCATTGAAATACATCAAAAGTAGCAGTTATCTTAAATATTGAATACACTGAATGGATCACAGACGCCTGAAAAAGTAGTAGGTATGGTCAGGAGGAAAAGTTCACGTGGAAGCAGAATCTCAAATTGTTAACAAGGTATTACTCAAGTTAGAGATATGCAATGGCATAGAATGTGCTTATCAGGAAGTTTCATTTTGTTCTCTAACCATACTGAAACTGTCATTGAATGAAAATCTATATACTGACCTGTGAGCATAAGCCATTCTTTACATATTCTTTAAAAAAGATAAAAAGGCTACAAGATTACAATAAGTGATGCCAAACCTTGTAGAATATAAAGGAGTATCTTGACAACGATTTTATCACACCTAACTGATAGATATGGACCTCACTGAATATATTGGGTTGAGTAAAAAGTCATTGCACTTTTTTGCAACAGAATTATAGTAGTGCAGTTTCTGAAATACTTGGAGCATTTGCATTAGTAATTGTTAGACAGTAATAGTTGACAGTTTCAGCTTCAGTGTAAAGAAAATCGAGAGATTTTGGTGAGTTTTAAAGATATTTGACAGCATGTTGAACATTGAAGACCAAACTGTTCGTTTTTGCCATAACTTACTCTTTTACTTTCTTAAAGGGAAAAATATGTATGCTTCTGAAAAATTGTGTTAAGTTTAGGGCAGTGGCCTTAAAATTTTTCAACTCACTGAACCCTTAGAACTATTTGGTGTTTTCAGGGAACCCCTTCCCCACAATCACACTTTGAAGAATATATCTTAAAAACAATATTTAAAATAGAGCAACATGTTAAAGGTACTTTATGTAACGAAAGTTTAAAAAGTATTGCACTTGATATTAAAAAATTTTACTGTAAGTTAACATAATGTACTCACATTTTTAAAAAAAATTAATTTACGATTCAAATGTCACCCATGTATTATATTTAGCAATTGAGATATGAACTAAAAATTTTACACAAACTGTCAGTCTAGATCTATTGAAATTATCTGAAGTAACATAAGTTCTGCATTTAATTTGTTTTTATATTTTGTTTTTGTACCACTCACATTGAGAAATTTTTTTCATTTAAATACATTGTTAGGAATGTCAAAAAATTTTTCATGGGATTGGAAGGTTGTAATGTTTTTTGAGCTCTAACCAAGAAACGGATCAATCGATGTGTACTCAAGGCAATTGGATAGTTTGTATGAAGCTGTCATCCAGAAATGTCCAGAGCTCATTAATCGTAAAGGAGTAGTGTTCCATCACAACTATCGAAGATCACAAACATCTTCAGAGACCCATATAAAATTATTGGAGCTTGGATGGGACATGTATCCCTCTACTCAGCATACTCAATGGATCTAGAATTGTCAGACTTCCACTTGTTTCGCTCTCTTCAAAACTTCTTGCATGGAATAACGTTAAAGTCTGATAAGGCTGTAAATCAGCACAATATGTTCAGGTTTTCACAAACAAAGATAAGTACTTTAATGAACAGGGAATTATGAAGCTTGCTGAATTATGGCAAAAGATCATTGAACAAAAGGGAACATTATAATTGTCCTTTAACCTTTATATAAATATATGACTTTGAAAAATAAGGGGAAAAACACACACACAATGCCTTTACTCAACCCAAGATTTCAGATGAAATTGAACGATTTATCTGTGCACAAAATCATGAAATAATCCACACAAAAAATTGAGAGGTTCATTATTAACACAATGAATATTGGATAAATTCTTTAAAACATATCTTCCAATTCCTAAAAAATCCATAGTATAATCATCAAAAATCAGATTTATTGCATAAGTGAAGGGAGCCTTAGCATCCATTGTTGCTGTTGTGTCCTTCCCAAAGGGAAGAATGAAAATTGTCAGAGACTGAGACAGGTTGGACTTCTAGATGTATACCTGTCATTGACCATAACCTTGAGCACCATATAGGTGACAGTATGATTTAGCTAGGTTCCACCCCAATTTAGAGGGAGAACACCCTGGGGGTGTCTTCCCCACCCACCAATCTCACAGCTATTTAGAGTACTATACATACACAAAGGCACTTTACATTTACAAACATCCATGTCTTCTCCAAGATTCAAACTCAGACCTTATGACACAAGCAGTCAGTATTGATAACCTTTATACCGGATGGGAGTAATTTTTAAAGTTTCATTTTTAATTTCATTTCAGTCTCATAAATTGATGAATTGAAATTGCATTACATTAAATAAAATAATCATTCTAAATGATGATATTTTTGGCACAAATTTTAAAAAAGGTATATAATTTCTATGACATTGAGAAATTGTTTTACATTCTAATAAAACAAATACAAATTCAACTTAATTTCTTTACATTTTTTAACATTTAAATCAGTGCCGGTTTATCCATTGGGTAACCAGGGGTCCAGATAAAATGGACTTAACCACATTTTCTAGTTCTAAATTTCGATCCTCCAGTGCCAAGGGGGCCTGTAGATTTTCTGCGCCCAGGGACCGAACTTAAATCGCCACTGATTTAAATGAGCCTCATTATGAATTAAGCTGATATTATATATATTCAATATGAAATGAGAAAAATCTTTTGGCTTACCTGCAATAATTTTCTAATATTCAGAGGTGAAGATTACCTGAAAGTTTAATTAAAAATTATTTAAGAAAAAAGGCAAAACATAAAAACACATTTTTTTCAAATGCACTACAGTCTAAATGTAAAAATTAACTGCATGCATAACAAGTGCAAATGAGCTAAAAAAAACATACAATATTTTAATACAGACAATTTTTTAATTTTTAATAAAAAGTGCAAACAATATTTCAATTTAAAAAAGGAATAAAATCATCTGCTTTGGAAAAAAAATTCTACTTCTAATAAATTGGATTTTTTTTTGTACCAGAACTTCAAACCATTACTCATTTTCAAAAACAAGGCTCTAAGTTAGTGACTATGACAACTTGGTTACAAAAAAATTCAAAGAGCCCAAAACCAGCTATCCAATCTGATGCTATATCAATAAACAAAAATTAAGAAAAACTCTGATCTCAAAAAATATATTGCATTCGACAAAATACATGACTGTTGGCTAAGTAACTTAGAGGTAGCATGCCTGCTTCATAAACCTAAGGTTGCAGGTTCGATCTAGTCTGGAGTCTGTAGATATTCTGGATGTGAAAATCGTAGGCTCATGTGTTGTATGATTATTTGGCATGCAAAAGATCACTTTTATATCAATTTGGCTCTGATACTCTCAGCAAAATTAAACCATGGCATTTTTAGCAAGGGTTCTAACAGAATAAATTCAAACATCAAAAATTTGATAGCAAGAGCCCCCACCAAAGAAACAGCTTTCATACTTCTGAACTTGCCTTGTTTGCAAAGGCTCGGTTGCAAAAAGGAACACCCATTAAATTTAAAAAATTTACTTGTCAACAAAAAGCAATTAAAATTCTTCTCTACCTAACTGTGAAAGACAACATGTTACGTTAAACTTTAAGGAAATGGATAATAGATGAACTCTGCGGGGAAAAAAATCTCAGATATAGCCACAATTTATGATTGCATTTGGTTCTGTATAATCTAGCTCTCAACAAGTTATGAACAATTTGCTTATCTTTAAACAGAGGGCAAGCAGAGGCGGATTAAGCGGGTGTCGGACCTGGCGGTCACCAGGGGCCCCCAGCTTGATGGATTCCACCAGTGCGTAACAAAGAATATTAGTGGCCCCCTGCAAACTCAGGTTGGACCCCAAACCCAAATATATGTACAGAAATGGCCATATTATATATACAGAATAAAATGTTTTGGACAAAATGCATATGGTAAAAATAATTGATGAATTTCCCAAGGAGAAATCAAACTGTAAGCTCTTAATTTTTTTGTATACAGTTTAAGATTTTTCTTTAGCCGATGAGTTTTATTGTAATCAATACATTTTATTCTGAGAATTTAAAGTAAGTGACTCTTTTCATTATTTTAGTGGCTCGACTCTTGAGCCTATGGGCCTCAAACCTTTTACCGCCAGGGGCCTCCAACTACTTTAATCCGCCTCTGAGGGCAAGAGGTGTAAATCCGTTTGTATATTTCAAAAGTGAGTGAACATGATAATAACACATACACAAAAACATATCTACATGCATTAAAATGCTCATTTGGGATAATTTTCATAATATTTTCTAAGGAAGAATTATTCATAAACAATTAACTAGACTGAGATAATATATTTTTCAAGCAGATGGAACATTATTAAATTTATTTACTGAATATGGCATACAACTATAAGAGATTCCCCCTCCCCCCATAACAAGTAAAGAAATTTTCTTCAGTATAAGATTTATTGAGCCATTAACACACTCTAATATCAAAACTTTTTAAACCAATAGAAATGAGAAAGTCTATTTTGAAGCTAGGCTCAGAATGCAGATGAAACACACATCAACTATTAACAACATTAAGTGGCTGATGATGTCACAAAAAGGGACCTAAAAATTACAAGAGTTATTGATGAGAGATGGAAAAAAAATTACTAACTTCTTTAAGAAGTTCACCACTTGTGGTGTTATCCATTTAAGTGACAGACATATTGGGATATCACCACAAATAATAGAACGATAGGTCATTACAAAAGTGAAGCATGTCAGAAGCTCAGTCTCTCAGATAAATTAATTCATTTATTATGGGGCATTAATAGTTTTCCCTAATATTTCTAAAGTTGTAGAGTTACAAATGAGTTAGCAGCTGTGATTATTAGTACTTGCATTTCAACATGGCAGATCAATGGACACAAGGAGCAACTGCAGCTAAAAGAAGGTGAACAATGAAGTTTCCTTGTGAAATAAAAAATTATTCTGATGAGTTTTTATCCTTTAAACCATAATGAAACATGGATATATAGTTAAGATATGAGATTACTTGGAAATTAATTCCCTCAAACCAGTTTCTAATCTACAGAACATTTCAAAATGGACAGAGCAATCCTGGTTCAACATTCTGGGCACTCAAATTTTTATTTACGGTTGTAAAAGTTTGAACTTTTTAAACAAAAATTTAATTTGAATAAGGTATTGAGTTTTTTTTAGTCATACTTTTGCACAGTCACTTAACCACCATGGTTTAGAAATTGAGCAATCACCAATAAAAAGTCAAAGACACTGATCAGAAGTCATTGGAGTTAGATAAATTTGAAATACATATTTGATGATAACAATCAACCATTAGTCTTTAGGTTTATAAGAAAATTTAAAAGAAAGTATATTGATGAGCACATAATTCTTTAATGGTCCTTAAGCTTTAGTCAAGTCAGCATAATAAAATATATGCGACTCTTCAACATTCACACTTGCTAATATTTTTAGAACTTTTTTTTACTCTCCTTACTAACTTTTTATCAAAATAATACACTATCTATAAAGTTCTATTTGTTAAGCATTTAGATACATTTTAAGCATCAGAATCTACTATATATAAAGTAGGTATACAGTCAATCTGTTTGAAAATTCCCTAGTGATGAGTTTTGAAATTTATTTTTATACAAAAAATATGACATTTATCATACAATAAATTTTAAAACTTTTTATGAGATGAAAAAAGATACATACATAAATTTACATTCATAATGATTTATAGAGGATCATCAAGATTTATAGAGGAAATCTGCAAGAGAAAAAGAAATTTGTTAGTGAAAGAAATTAACCCAAGATATCTATAAAAAATTTTCTATTTTAATAATAAAATTACACAATTAATATTGGATAATTTTTTTTTAAATATAAAAGAGCTTGTCTGACACATAAATAACATATTCAAGCAAAAAGCTATTTATTAATTCACATGGTTCTAAATGGAAAAGGATACCCCAAAACAGCAATTTAATTAGTGGTATTGCATTTTTTCATTGATCATAAAGAGTTTTATTTTTTCTCAGAAGAGTCTTTATATGGAGGAATAAGTCTTTGTTTTTAAAAACTTCTTCAGGTTAAAATGTTTCATTAATCCACTGAATTCTGATATTTCTCTTTAATAAATGCTGACATTTCTGTTGTAAAATGCTATAATTTTGTTTGGAATTTCCCTATCTTGCTATCAATGAACAATTATCGGTTTATATCAATAGTTCCCCATCAAGGGGCACATTAATCTACACTTGGATCCACAGTTTTACAAGGAGATTGTTAAATTTTTATAAAAATGTAATTATTTAATAACTGTTAGCATTAGCTTAGACTTTATACACTGTATTTTTATGTTATTATTCATGAATTTCTCTGCATATGAAGTACACTCATTTGTAAGAAATACCTCAATGTTGGAATAACTGATATAATTATCTCACAAATCCTACAAATATTTATCCTATACATTGCAATTGTTTCACAAAAAAAAGCAACAGTTGATTCACATAATTTTAAAACTGATGTAAAAACATAACTATTTTCGATATTTCTTTGAAAAGTTTAAAATATATTTAATAATTTATACAAATAAGGTGGTTAACTGTACATGATTTAATAAACTTTTCCTTTTATCGCATGAAGCAAGCTGGCATTTTAAAAAATTTTCTTCAGTTTAAAATTTTATGTTAGCTAAAAAATTCTTAATAAAAATTTTGGTACTTATGTATTATCGCAACAATAGAACCAACTCTATTAATAACTTGCCAAGTTGGCAACCCTAATTTACTATGTGTTGTACATGCTGAATTAGCAACCAGGTGCTTCATTTCAAGTTCGCCAACAGGTTGCAACAATACGTAAGCACCAAAATTTCAATGGAAGATAATTTGAATTTTTTTTTTTTTGACTACATAATATGAACATCATTTTGACCTAGAACATCTAGTAGTTTTTTGAAGATAATATAACAACACATTGATTGATATTAAAATTACACAAATATATATACTAAATTTGTTTTCAAATTTAATACAAATTAGTTAACAATTGGTTTCTGAAACTGAAAAGGAATTTTTCATTTTAGAATATGGATAACTGTATGTAATCAGAAACTATGCTCCTTACAAAAATCTCAGTCAACATACCCAACACAATTTTTATTTCCGTGATCTGTTTTATTCCCTGCTGAAGTGTTCAAGACATTGTTGGCAATCTTGACATGCATGGGATGTCCTTTCAGTACAAGTGGTCAAAAATATGTTTTGGAATAATTAACACATTTAGTTTTCTGACCAATGAGTTATTCTGCTGAATGAAATATGGGAAAAGTAGCTGTGTATAATAAAAAAAGAGAATTTATATATTTAATGGAGGAAAAGGTACTTACGTATCAGCATCACCCCAACAAAATTGGCACCACATGTGAATCGCATCTTGATATCAAAAACAAAGAGTCGAACATATTTTATATGAAAAAATACCTATCAGTCAGATTTTGGAGGGAAATGGAGTGATTCACGCAGCAACAATTAAGCTGCAGTGAGGCTAATACATATGCACTAAAGAAAACATTCAAGAATAAGTAATTCATTACAACAATACTTTTCAGTACTTAAGACCATTTATCAATAATTTGAAGAACTTCTGACAAAACTTATTTACTCTTAAATAGTTTAAACTATAAATAAATGAATGAATATCTAACAATTATTTTATTTGGGTTGCATTTTGTTCATTTTTAAATAGATATATTGTTCTTGTTAATGCCTCTTTTTTTGATGGAGGGATAGCATAACTTTGGAAATACATCACTGCATTCTCTTCTTTAGAAGCCTGTAACAAAATTTGAATTGTTTTTGTTGTTGTAAAAAATGAAAAATAAATAAAATTTGTAAACAAAATTATTGTGTGTGAACATCTGTCCTCCGTCTCCCCTGTTATTGGCCATGTGTTAGGGAATTTAGAGATTTTTTATTTGACCAACATATGATTAGGGGCAAATACATAAGCATAAGAATGAAGACCCAAAGTATTAAGAAAAAAAAGAGGAGAAATGCCCCCCCCCCCATCAAAATTTACTTAAACATAAAAACCTACATCTTTTTTACAAAAAGACCAATCGTTGATTTTTTTTCAAGTAGAAAATTGTTTTATTTTTCTTTTGTTGCTTGTGGATTACTTATACTGTAATTTATTGAAATTCAAAGAAAAAAGTATACACCGCATGAATGAATAAGCAAAGTTTAAAAAAAGTAATTGAAAAATATTATGGTGAAGTAAGTGCAATTTAAGTGTTAGTAAATTGAAAAAGGGAAAAACTTTTACACTATGACATTTACAAACGATCTGTAGTAAATACCAGTCAATGTTAAATAATATTTTATAAAAAAAAAAACAATATTTATAAATTATACTGGTACTTGCATATTACTGCAGCCTATTAGAGACATTATGAAAAATGAAACACGTGATTGCCAATTCAGCCCATACAATACTCGCAAAATTGGGCTTACCAACTTGGCGAGTTATCTTGAACATTGGCGATTGTGTAGCAATAATACATAAATACCGTTATAATTTATGTTATGTTACACATAAAGAAAAATGACATGTTAGTTTTCTCTTAATATAAATTTTAAATAAAAAAATAACTAAATGATAAATTCTGAGTTGCATTTTTTTTTATTTCCTTAGTTTATAGCTCCACTATATTTAGGGCAAGTTTTATTATATATTTAAAGTAACATTCTATTTATTTTTATACTTTGTAAAAAAAATACACCTAAAAACCTGCTAAATGGTTTTTCATTTTACAAAAAACCCAAACACAAGGTTTTAAAACTTTATAGGGTTTTTGCAAGCCCTCACTTTCCCTATATTATTCATTCATACATCCCTTTAATAACATCCTTAGTGGTTATCACACATCACAGCAACGAATAGGTTAGAAAAATGTTGATGGATTTATTTACAGTGGTTAGTGACACTGACTGTGGTGCTGTAGGGCCTGGGTTCGAGTCTCGGAGAAGGCATGGATGTTTGTAAACGTATAGTGCCTTTGTGGCATGGGGGTACTCTAAACAGCCATCAAGATGCATGTCTTCTTGTGAGGTTGGTAGAAGGGGAAGAGAATTGGAAGGCCTCTGACCACCCCAGGGCATTGTTTCTCAATATTGGGGTGGAACTGAGCAAAATTGTATTGTCACCTGTATGGTACTCAAAGCTACAGCTAACAACAGGTATACAACTAGTCCCTTGCCGCAATAAATTTTGTGGGCCTTGGTCTGATGTTACTGTTGATCAGGGGGCATAAGTAACAACACAAATTACAAAAAAGCTATTTTAATACAAATATGTGAAAGATGTTCCAGACAAGGTATTTTGTCTTTCTGACACATTGTACATATTTCTTGGCACATTGTAATATATACTGGTTTAGCAATAAGAAACCATAAGTGTAAGATCTAAATTAAAATAACTACAGTATTTTCCTCCACAAATCCGCAGTAGTGTATTATCCACAAAGCCATTTTTTAGAAGCTCAGGGAGCCCTTGGACTCTGACCACCAAGCAAGCCAAACTTGTGATAATTTCTCCCAAATTTAAGATATAAATATAAAAGGTTGCAATAAATTTTTTTCATGGCAATTCAGTTGAAACTAGTTTTGAACTTGTACAGGGAATTTCCCAACATTCTTTCTGTTGTTTACTTAGCGTTGCGAACTTTACTTCATGAAAAGTTTATATTGTTTTCAGTTTTTCATTTTTCTATAAACTGTAACTTGAAAACAAATTATTACTTGAAAGCTCCATGAAAAATCTTACCAAACTTATTATTAGATCTTAAACAATCTACACAAGAGGCAATTATTTTTTTTTGTTGCATTCTTTTTTTTATAACAATATGATTCATAGTAAGCTAGTTTCCTGTTTCAATTTTTCTCAATCTTCTCGTATCTGCAATACACTGATGTAATTTTGTCCCCCCCCCCATCTTCTGAAGAGTTTTTTTAAGCTAATTATAAAATAATATGGTATTTTGTTGTACATACATATTTTTCCTTTTCCTGTCTATCTTGGGGGACCATTTTATAGCTCTAAGCCCTCTGGAGGGTGAGTTTTTTTTTTTGATTCCAAAATGACGTTTTCTAGCATAGCATTACTTTTCTCCTTTTAATGTCAGTAAGTACTCGGGCACAAACTAAAATGTATTGCATAAATTATAAAACTGATACTAGGGGTAAATAAGAATACCAGTGGTGCATTTAAGCGCAAACAATGCCAAGAAAGTGAAGATAGTAAACAAAAATTGTAGCTTTTGTACACAAAAAAAAATATTCAAAATTTTTACTTGATAAAATCCAGCCAAGATAGGGCCCTCATTTTTTTAGTGCCAGGGCCTTTGGTTACCTATCTACTCCATAGGCTATGTAGTTTATGAAAAGGTGCTAGTTCGATATCACGGGGCACACACCAAGTTGTTGCTTATGTTTGCCAAGATGGGCGATAACATTACAATATGGTAACCATGATATTTGGTTGAATTGGCGAATCGGCCACTTATCCCGCCTAGGATTTTCTTGCCAAATCGATAAGTGCGCCAAATCTGGTAATCCTTTTGATTTTGTATTCGTGAAGGATAAGTTGGATCATAGTGTGGTAGGGTTGCTACTCCAAAACACAACACGCCAAATTAGCGATTTTTCAAAATTTGGTGGACCAGTGGTCGACTCTACAATTACACCAACAGAAATTTTATAAAATCAAACGTGTCAAGTTTGGCGCTTTTATCGATTTGGCGAGAAAACACTTGGCGGAATAAGTGGCCGATTCGACAATTCAACCCTTTTATAAAATTACAGTATGATGATTATTCTTTTCTATTATTACTATTAAATTATATTAACTGTATGAATAACATATAATTACTATTAAAGTATATTATAAGGTTATTATCAATGCTGCATAATATTATTAGCACATGTACCTTTTTATTATATTTTCATCATTTATTGATTGGTCTTGGTAATTCTCAATCTCTTTCTTCTTCATTTGAAATTTATTTCAAACAATTCTTTAAAATCATCTTCCTGGCGATTTTTTAACTGCTAAGCCGCCATCTTGAATTCCATTCCAGCTACAACAAACGCTGCTTGGCGAGATTCCTTTTTCGCGCCAAGCAGCGCTTGGCGCTTTGCCCCGTGATATCAAACTAGTTCTAAAATTCGTTTCATAGAACCATTTTAATAAATTTTCTATAAAAAAATATCAAACACATAAAACACACCAGGTTTAGTATTCTACTCATTGAAAAGTTATCCACGGCATCTACTTCTCATCTGCATTATCTAAATGAGAGATGTTTTACTTAAAACGTATTGAAGTGAAAATGATGTACAATTACAATGACTTAATTATAAGTTATTAGTAATGGCATTCCTGAGAAATATGCAACTTCAATTATTTCCTTAACAACTTTCATTCTATTCAAATATAAAAAGATGTAATACATCCATTGACAGGTTGTACATCTAATATATTTATGTAAATTGATATTTTCAAAAACTTTACAAGTTATACTTCAAGTAAAATTTTTTATTCATAAGAAAACTACTGAAAACTCTACATCAAATAGTATCAAGAAGTAGTGACAAGGGATTACTGATAAGTATGCAAAAAACATTAAAAACACATTTCTAATAACATAATTGTTGCAATTTTTCCGATAGAAAAATGAAAAGTAAAATCGGAAAAGAATCAATTAATGTCTACTTTTTAATAACATCCATTATAAAAGCCAGATCTTTAACTGTTGTGCAACTTTAACTCCAAAATTACACTTAAGAGATAATACAGAATGATTTAAGAATTATGTGGTGAATATAATCGAAAATTTACAAGGCAAATTTATTAAGTCATAGAATCCTTTTTGGTTTCTGAAAGAAAAAAAAAGCAATAATTTTATGCAAAACTCTTTTCATCAAATTAACAAAACCCAAGAAAAAGAAAAAATCTAGAAATTTTCAATAAATTCCACAATTTTTGAAAAAATTGGTTCTTTCACATTTTTTTAAAAAAAACTCCCCCCCCCCCCTCCTTAATCAGTACATCAAAAATTATTTTTGACTCACCTAGTTTCTCTCTGTATTGAATCTGTGCAGCACTAGCATAGCAAATCTTGCGTCGACCTGAATCAAATTTTCTTGAGGCCCCTGTAGCTTGGGGCCCCCGTATGACGGAAACAGTTGATATGGCGGGCGGTATGTACGTCCCTTCTCTGGAAATATCCTACGGGTGATGTAGAAGTGAAAAACTCTACGATTTCATATAAGGATAAGCAATAAATATTTCCAATTACAACTCATTCAAAACTCCATATTCTAATCTCATTAAATCGAAAAGTACGCATAACGTTAAAGAGAAACTTAAAAAGGCTTTCGGTTCGACAAGCACAAAGAGCTCGCTTCTAATTGGTGAGTGTGTAATGACGCGGTTGTGTGGTTTGCCTGTTGCGTCTTTTTTGACAGTGATTTATTGAAAACTCATTGAAACCGAAACTTCCCGATTTTGGATTGTTTTTCATCAATTTTTTTTCTTTAATATCTTGAGCACATTCAATTATCTCGCGCATCTATTTTGTATCATGAAAACAATAACCAATGATGTTCTTTTTTCTTTCTTCAAAAATCTAAATATTTTTCATAGATTTAATTTTATGTTAGAGTAACATTATTTTTTCTATATTATATTAATTTGAGGCAGCGAATATTAACTTCGCACTATACAGCGACACGAGGACTATTGGCAATGGACCTCGTAATTTTTGAACACTGGTCAAGTAACGAGGACGACACCTGAGCTGGCACCCTATCTCCGAACATCAATATGATGCTAACGGGAGGATATTGAACCTCAACAGAATATCGTTCATCAGCCCCTTGGGCGGGTTATCAGTGTTACTAGGGGATGTCTTCAGAAACAGGGGCTTTTTCAAGCATCAAATTACACCTAAAACGCCAAGCAACGCGAGTATCATTCAAATGTGGCTGCCTGTCTGTTGGATCTTCTTATGTCTGACTGCGCACTACGTTAGAGTAAAAGAATTAGAAATTGTGGGCTTCCACCACAAAAAAGAGTTCGAAATACAATTACACCTTTTAAATAGAATACATTAAAAAAATTAATTTTTAATATTTGTTTTGGGCTTATTTCAGGTTAGAAATTTTGAACTACTCTTTGAACAATATTTTGATTTTAGTTGAAAAGATTAAGATATAAGAAATTTGTTTGTGTATTAAGCGCTCAAAAAAAAGTTCCTTTACACATATAATTCTTCTTTTTTTTCAAATAAAATTTCTAATTTTCTTTTGAAACTATTGGTATTTTTTTAAAAGTAAGGAGATCTCGTTATATTTAAATATGAAATAAAAATTGTTGAAATATATTAAAATAGTATTAAATATATAAATAAACTTAAGTTTTAAATTTTTTTCTCTCTTATCTTTATTTATTATTACATACTATGTTTACTTTCTATAAATCTATTTATACATATAAATATATATATATATTTACATTTTATTTTTTTCAATAAAACTTTTTTTCTAGTTACTGTGTTTTTTCATACACTATTATTTTTAATATTTTTACGATTAAACTTTTTTTTTATAAATGCTATATTATATATATTTATATGTTATTATTTCTAATATCTTCAAAGAACTATTTTTCACTACTCTTTATTTTAATGTTAAAAATTAATATTTGATTTACACAGATATGCTAATAAAATTTTAAAAAATGAAAAGCTTATTTTGACTGCAAAATTTATTTCAATAAAAAATAATTAACAAATTTTTCTTAGTTTATTTTTTTTTAATTTTGAAGCTTTTTAGATAATATATTAATAAAACTTTTCAGCTTCCCTCAATTGTTATTTTTTCTATAATTCTCTTGAATCGAATTATGTATGTACTGCTAGTTTTTCTGAGCAGCTTGACCACTAGGCCGTGGTAGCGTGGTGGTCAAAGTCACAAGCTCGTAGCTGGCGTATCATGAGTTTGAGCCTGGTACCGCTGAAACCCGCCGTGCAAAGGAGGCCGATGCACGTTAAATATGTCGAGGGGTCAAATGTCCTCCCGTTGGTGTGGTGTGGAAGTTAGGAGAAGCGGGTGACAGCTGAGGAGTCATCCTCATTACATGACCGTGGTTCAAAATTATGAGAACCTTCACCAATAGCGCTCGTGCGGCTTTATAGTGCGATGTAAATATAACTCTCTCTCTATTACTTTCTTGAATAATGTTATTAAAAAATTTTACATTTGTTTTAGTTTAAAATTTGTTGTTTGATATTTGATTTTTGGAAATGCTATATCTGCACATTTTTAAGAGGAAGAGGATGGCGGAAGATGGTACATCCTTCCCTAACTGCCACACCAGATTCACATCAAAGAGATAAGAGTCAAAATTAAATGTTATAATCCTTGCATTCGGTTTTTCAAAATTTATTTATACAAATACAAAAGTAGCTTTAATGTTATTCTTTAAAATGCAGCTATCTTTCTAATTTAAGATTTGGGAATATTTCTAAAAAATTCTATAGTCAATTTTTTTTTCTTTTCAAAAACTGCCGCAAAAAATATACGTTCGTGTGCTATATTTTTTCTCAAATTTTATTTTTAAATTTAATGGCATTGTAATTTTTTTTTATTTAAATACATTTAAAATTGTTTATTTCATTTTTTTAGTTATATACTATGTAAAAAAATTCACTTTTAAAGAGTATTGCTGGTTGCAAAAGCTGCATAAAAATTCAAATTTGGCAATAATTATCGAGCAATTGCCAAGTTAATTGATATTGTCAAATTTACTTCATTATTGAATTTTTTATGGAAGAATAATTGTGCTTCAGAATGAGGAAAACTTGCTGTCAAAGCTTGGAAAAAGAAAGAAGGAAAAATTTTTTCTATCACTTGGGAACACTTATTATCAACAAGAAAATTTAATACAAATGTCATTGAATTTCATTAGTTCAATATTTTCAAATAAAGATCATAATAAAAAGAAAGTTTATTAATTAATGAAGATAGACATCTTGACTTTATAATTTCAGACAAAACTTTAATTTCAATCCAGATAGTAAATAATATTTTAATTCAATTGCAATAAAATCAATTCAATAGTTTGTTTTTCTATATAGATCAAACACAAATCCATTTATTTTGTTAAGAGGACACAGTACGATTGGCAAAAATCGGTCAAAAAATCAAATTTAATTTTTTAGCTTAAATTATTTTTTTTTACTTTTCTATAACCTGACACAATTTGAAAGCTCTAAACTTAAAAAACACAGAATTAGGATAACTGTTGCGTTCGTTTTTATTCACATCCCTATAAAAATCAAAACTATAAAATTTACCTTATCTCGGAAAGATAAAATAACTAGTTTGCCTTTATTTAAAATGCTAAGACATTTTTTCTATTGTGCATAATGCTTTTTTTTTACCTATTGCTAATAGTACATGTAGCAAAAGTTGCTATGCATTTTTAAATCAAAGCAATACTTATTTTTTTCAAAATAATTGATCTCAGCTCAGAATTTATACATTTTTTAAGGAATTTTCAATAAGCATTCATACAAAGAAGTATTGTACGAATACCAATAATGTTATTTCAAAACCCATACCAACATTTATTATGCATAGTTTGACCTTCTCGTAAATCAAATTTCATGCGTGTATGTAAACTTTTGTAGGAGGAGTAGCATTTAAAAATCACTTCACAAATTTTAAGTTTTTTTCTTAACAAATTAAATGACTAGCTTTTTATGAAATTTTGAGCACAAAATCTGTTTTACGTAGTGTGCGCACATAGGAGGCAACCAAATGTTTGTGTGCGCTACTGTATGTATACATTAGATTTTGTTACAAATAATTTTTTTTTAATTTACAATGTTTTTGTTCTAAATAAAATATAAATTTAATTAGAAGTTTTTGTTTATTTGAAAATAACTTTATTGAGGTGTGCATCAAAATGGGTAGAAAATATTATTGTTGTTATTGAAAAAAAAATGCAACAGCAATATTCATATGTTTAAGTGGGGTTGAAAGGAAATGTTAATGATTTTCATACGAAAGAAAAATTTAATTGTTTGAGATTATTCTTAAATTCTTCTTGAATTCAAAGTGAAAATCCTTCGTGCTTTTAATCTCTTTTTATTTTGCTTTAATATTCAGTTTATTCAATATTCTGGTTTTTGAATTTTGATAGTTATTAGAAAGGAAGAAAGTAGTTCCTAGTATGGTAAATATCCCCTTCTACACGAGTAAAAAAAAAAAAAAAAAAAAAAAAGGACAGTTTTGCTTGTCTTTCTGTCCCCACACAATCGATGACCTCTCTTTAAAACTGCCATGTCTTCATTTTTAAGGAGTTGGGAAGATCACTGGCGGCCATATATTTTAGACACATTTTTTGACCATTGGTTTTTCTACACCCTATTGTTTTAGATTTTTCTTATTTTTGCCTGCCTCTCATTCCAAGTAGGCTTTTTAGAAACTACTATAAATCCAGCTACATTCTCTCAGATAAGGATTTATTGTTGTCAATGCCAAAAATACGATGAAAAGCCGTTGGGGAGGGGTTAAGCAATTAGCTGCTTCTATGTACACTGTCCTTCCCCTTTGGCGGAAAAACGATCCAAAATCTCAAATGGGTACTGTATTGTATTATGCAGAATTTGACCCCTTGGATAAGACGACCCTTTTCTATTGTTCAAGCAAAAGCTGCTTGCTGTGAAATTTTTAATAGGACCCCTTTTCTTTCTCTGATAAGGAACTTTAGCTGACCGGTCCATCCGTTCACTGTATGCATTATCCTTACGACAAACAACGATCTTTGCAGCTGGCACATAATAAAATAAAAAAACCATCCCATTTCCTCTTACCATCCCCCCCCCCCACCACCAAAGAGAGTGTTGAAGGATTCGCTTTTGAGAGTTCTGGGTATTTTTGCTTAGATTTGATAAAATAAAATTTGCATACTAGCTATGTAAAGATATTTAAATTTATGTGTTCAATAACCCACAATTTTCTAAAAAAAGTTATTACATATTTAAAAATATTATACAAATATCAAAAACTCTTAATTTGATTTTTAAAATATTTTAATACCACTAAATGCTGAAAATTATACTAACAGTGAAATTTTGAATGCGAAAAAAAAATGTTTAAGGAATCACACCTTTCTCTTTATAAAACAAAAAAATACGTTTTAATCAATACGATTTAGATTTTTCAGAGATCGTAGCCAATCTTCAAAAAATCCTAGCATTAGATTTAGATTTGGTTATAGACCAGAGCCAATAAAAATATGAAGAAAAGCATTTGGTTAATTTAAGAACTTAAAATAAGAATATTATTTTTTTTTAAAATTCATTTTATTGGTAATTTTTTTTATTGCAGAACATCATATATGGTATTAAATATAGCATAACATATGCAATTCTTGTATTCTTGTCCTTCTAAAAAGTAAAAACATTTTTAGGATTTAAGAAGAAAGCCAAATCTTCAAAGTCCTTATCTAGAATGAAATATAAATAGTGATTAACATAATTAATTGTGGAATTTCTTAACATTATATTCTATTGTTTACTATTCCGGGGTTCAATTGAATAATTTTATACTCGTTAGTACAATGTTTTACAAAGCTAAATAGTTTTCTAATAAAAAAAGGAACCTTTTTTCGTTTGCGGAGATAATACCTATAATAAAAAAGAAGAAGCAACTTTTCGATAGATCATCAGATTCGACATTAAAATCTAAGTTTACCTAAGAACAGCTCCTAAATTTTAGTTGCAAATTCATGAAAAATACACGGGGATTTGTTTCGCAGTGTAAACATTTTAATGCCCTTCAGAACTATGAATTTAAATGGAAAAACGTTTCTGAATGTATCTGCGGGCAAAAAGAAAAATATATGTATATAAAAAATGAAACACCTAGAATAATGAAATGTGATTGCAGATGATTTCAATTGATCTAGACTTTAACAGTTTGTATTAAAAATGCAAGCACACATATTCTAG